>KL263636.1:0-14655 GCA_000699545.1 Podiceps cristatus
ACAGCAGCCGGGGGAACGTCTGCTCCGGGTTTCACCGGCAAGGTGACAGCTACAAGGGGCGGGGGGAATAAAATGATCATATAAATCCAGGGCACTTGATTCTTACTGTGTGCAAGTAACCCAAAGCGAAGCCTTGCGTTAGTGTGACTTTTGAAAGACTCAAGATGACACTGTGTAACTGAAACAGTCACTGCTAGGAAGAGGGATTCATTTTTCCTATATATACATATATATATGCATATATAACAGTACCAGGTGTCAAGGCCTACCCTAAAAAAAAAAACAAAACAAACCTACAATAAAAAAGTGACATTTCACCACACTGAAAACAAAGCAAAACAACAAACCCCCCAACCTTCCAATGAAGTTTTTGGCTACATCTCACCGCTGCCACCAGCCGCAGAGTCCCGGGGCAGGCAGCAGCACCAGTCCCCGAGGGCACGCACCCAGCCTTCAGCCCAAAAGACACACCGAGGGCTGGAAACACAGAGGACCGAGGAAGCCAGCGCCTCCTGCACTCAAATATAGGGGGTGGGAGGCTACGGATGAGTGGGAAAGGAAGGTGTGAAGGGTCCCTGGTGAGCACGGGGGGGAGTGGAGGACGGCTACGGGCCACTCTCCACGGGACAGCGGGGAGGTCCGTGTAACAGAGTACAAAACCACAATACTGAGCGGACTGAAGCCACGCGTTGGAAGGCCCGAGGGGATCGGCAGCGCTGGCAGAGCATTTTCCAGCAGCTTACATGAGAGCAAGGACTTGACGCAGTCCACTGGCCACTGTAAGCAAAAGAGATACTATCCAGGAGCGAAGTCAGAGGCACATGAAGTGGCCTTGCTTCCACTCGATGGATGAAATAATGTGGAGGAAAAACATAGACACCAGCATTGACAAAGAGCAGCATCAGGTTTTCTGAACTGTTTTCTGTCACCAGGAATACCAAGGAATCTGCAGACCCCCATCAAAGAAACACAGGGTGGAAAAAGTATTTTCAGAAGCTGCACACAGAAATCCTTCCGTACTAATCTTGTCATGCCGAACGGAAGTTTTTTTAAGGCGTTTGGGGTTTTTTTTGGTAGATACATGCCCCTGGGCACGGCCCACTAATCCTTGTTGCTAACAGATGTAGATAGCCAGGAGTCAGATGCAACAACCGTGTTCACAATCAGCTCCTCCACGCACTCCGAAAGCAAAAAAAAGTCCAGGGGTTTACCAGTAACGTTCCAATACCGGTGAGGAGAGGGGTGGGGAAGTTCGGATGAAGGACTATGAACATGGAGTTGTATGTCTGCAAGCACCAATTCAAGGAGAACACAGCTAGTGCCTTGTGTCAGCGAGCCCAGCCAAATCCCCTGCTTTTAATTAATTTTTAAAAGTCTTTTGTCTTAAAGATCAACAAAAAAGCAGTTGGCTTAAATGGTCCAAACTGTCCCTTTCTCAAATAGCTTTTTCTCTAACTTAAGAATTAAATCTACATACACATCGGCTCATTCTCCTCCCGCAGATCATCATGTAACACGGGAGCTGGCAGACCCCAGCTCAAGCGAACTAACCGTCAGATTTCCTTTTCCGTAGCTCTGTTAGGAAGGATTTTAACAGTGAAGCTGTACGTCCAGCAGACTGGCGAGTCACGTCCAAGTAGGGCCATTTTATTTTAAACCAGTGAAGAGATGAGACATGGGGATTAGCCACTCGTCAGCTCCCTATGCCTTTTCACCAGCAGTGCTTTAGTAATTGAGCAACACCCAACAGATGCACCTGCCCAACCTTATCCCGCTTTCTAGGAGGGATCTGGAGTAGAATTGGTAACGATTCATTACCTAAAGATTTCTTAGATGTAATTCAATTGGTACCAATTCTGTAAATTGCTCCCATTGAGCATATACGTGAGGAATTGATCATCAATTAGAAGACACACTACAGGCCGTGGGTTTCTCATTGTGTAGATAATGCTCATGTCTACTTTGGGCCCAATGGGTTTCTCGTTTTGTAGATAATGCTCATGTCTACTTTGGGCCCATACACACCTCATGGGATAGCAGAAGTCACCCGGTGATGACAGAGGCAAACTTAATAACTCACTCTGACAATAAACTCATTCATATTTGAAAAAAAATGCTGTTATTACTCGAGTAGATCTGATCTTTGCAATTTTTTCCCTCGGTGACCCACGACCGTATGGGTTCAGTGACCTCAAGGCACGTAATGAAGTCAGCCCTGTTTTCCCACGAGTGAGGTGGGGCCAGAAGGGAGAAGAGACGACAGTTTGACAAGTATTACAGGTAATTAAAAGCAAGCTTTGGGAGCACCTTTTCAACATGTTTAATCATTATGCATTTAAACATTGCATGGGTCCAGACAGATACAGCTAAATAGCCTGTAAAGCCCTAAACAAATAAAAAGAAATATACTTAATGAACTTTCCCAAAGTACTTGCAAAGGTTTTTTTTTTTTTTTTTTTTTTTTTTTCCCCCCCTCTTACACACTTCAGCCAGGACGAATTTAGCCTAAGGGCTAAAACGGAGGACAGCCTGAATGGATTACATCATTTGCTTTCTATAGGACTGAACATCTGGGAATACTGCTCTGGGTTAAGTGGCTGCTGCTCTGCTTCGTCTCCACCTTCCCACCTCATGTTTCAATATGAGGATGACGATCATCATAGAAACACCTGAAGAGGACAGACAGCCACTGAGTGTTTTGACCAGTTTGCTTTTTTCCTGACCAGGACATGAACTATGTGACAGAACATTAGATTTGACTTTGACTGCTGGCACTTAAGAGAAATAGCTACTACTGAGCTTCAGAGCTAATGTTTCTCGGTAATTCAAGCACCACATGCACTGGCAAGAAAGCATCTTTCCAAAAGCCTTACTGGAGAAAGGTCTTCCCTGCCTTGACAGCTTAAATCTACCTAAAGATCAAAAAAAGTCAGAGTAAGCAGATTATATTGAGGCACCTCTCCCTTACCCATCAGTAAAGCAGCTATATATTAGCAGATGAAATCCATCGCTAAAGCAAGTTTAAAAAAAAACCCAAAACCCCCAAACAACAACAACAAACACCACCACAACACAAACCAACTCATTCACACCACCAAGGAAACTCAACCCCGAGTTGTAGGCACGGCCGAGAAACAAAAAGCGTCAAGATACAAAAATGTTTTGGTGTAAAAAGAGGAAAGGAGCCTGACTTTGAGATAAGAAGAAATAAAAATAAAGTTTAAAAGCAACTGATAGCCACAGAGTAGCTTTACCTTCTCCTGTCTCTGAAGCAAGAGACATCATAAAACAGGCATCAGTTTTTAAAGCGATGCATTTCCCTCTTCTGAAGTCAGTAAGCAGCTGTCCTTTCAGTGCAAGGCTTTAGTGAAGGGACTACATGCTTGCCTTTCCAGGAAGCATTTTTACAGGAGCCAGCAGGGAGGCACCGGTGGCTTGCTGGGTACCAAGGATGGCTACCAGTGCAAAAGCAGGTACCAGTTCAAAGGCTGATGACCGATTTCCAGGATCAACACCTACCAGGAGGTTATGTTCATATTGCTTCACATGAGCAATATAAATCCATTCATCCGGGACACATATCCCAAAAGTCTTTTATGCTTAGTTTTGTATTTTTGAATTTTTTTCCTTTAAGTAACCTGATTCTGGTCACGGATAGATCATGAAAAATGTGCTACAGGAGCATAAAACAGCTACTCTGACTTCCGTTTGCTTCAAGACACTTTAAAACACCACATTCAACAACAGCTCGAGGACAGATTTTAAAAAATGATTCAAAATATATAGCCCAATCTCTTCAAAGTGAAGCTATTTGGTCTGAACTGCAATGTGACTACCTGCCCATTATAAAAGGAAGCATTAGCTATTGCACTGAATCACTGTCTGCTATAAGCGTCAAACCCTTTACTTAGCATATCGTATCACAGTATGCCGAACAACCCATGCCGCTCCAAAATCGCCGCTTTTTACTCTTTCAGCACCTTCACCTCCCAAAACAAGTGGCCTAGTTTACAGCAAACTCACCGTGCAATCTGTAACGCAGATCTCTCCAGAGACGCTGTGAATGCAACAAATCCTGTTGCTTATTATTTATATCAAGCTTATTATTTCTTCCAGCCCCAAGCTGGATTTTTTTAACCACTTCTCTTAAAGAAAATGTCTTCGTAAAGGAAACACGAAATTGAGGACATGGCTAGGTTTGAATAGAGACCTTTCAGCACATCTGCTTTATGATCCAGAAATGAAGTGGCTTGTATTAAAGATGCAAAAATGCTCTTCGCGAAAACAAACCCATTCTGGCCATCGCTGCTCCAACCCTGTCTTCTAAGGGTTTTCCACCAGCAAATGTGTATATTCCTGTTTGATATAACATATGATCTTGAACAGGCCAGTAGCTAAGAACAAAAACCAAAAAAAAACCGAATAAGCACAGTAGACCTCACCTCCCCCCAATCCATCATCCTTTCTATTGAGAAAGAACTCGAAACTTTATTATTACATATATAATTATGATGTTATTTATTATTATTACATCTGTATTACAGTATAAACAGCTGTGACAACTTCTTACGTGCAATGCTGTTAAGAATGAACAGTTGCTTGTGAAACTGAAAAAGTGTCATTAAATTTACTTTAATGGCGTTCTGATATGTACTGGCAACCCTGAAAGATTTAGCCTAAAAATCTATGAAGAACTTACTAAAGTAATTTCCAGAAATGCCAGGTTAAGTGTTTAGGTGTATCAAACACAAAGGGTGGTTCCAGAGTTCTGATTTACTCATCAGCTCCAGCAATCACGTTTCCAAAGAGGAACGCTGTGTCATGTAACGTGTGACTCACAGAGTAATGACTGAAGGAAACCACACGTCTTTCTCTTTTCCAGTAAAAAGCTCAACCTGCTTTTAAGTTGCGTTGAGCTACCTGAACAAAAATCTTTCCTCCAAAGTAGCTAATTTCAGCATTGCTTGCTTGAGCACGTGTCCAAGAATGAAGGTGTATTTTACATCGCTGGCAAAGAGGATGATCACGCAACCTGCATCTTCTGGAAACTGAGCTGAAAACATCCCCTGCTCGTCTTTCAGAAGCGGATTAAAAAAAAATGTGTTGTAGTATTTGAACACGCGTTTGTACTTTGACCTTGCATCGGTTTTGCAACCTCCCGATGCTTTGGCTGGCTGACCTGTTCCTGGGCAGCTCCCTGTTCACTCCCCTTCTGCATCTGTCCCCACGCACGGTCACAGGACTCCACCACATTGCCACAGATCTGAGGGACCTCACATGCGTGCCCTGTGCCTCCCCATGCGCTTGCTGTGACCGAAAGCTGTAAAAAGCATGGCAGAAACACCGGTAGGACCCTCACACATCCTGGAGGTCCGCCAGGCCACAGGACCCGTTGCTGCCGACAAAGCAAGCCCCCACGCCACTCAAGCTGCCTGCGTGGCTGGGACAGCACAAGCCTTCACAGTTCTCGTCTAACTGGTGTCATCTTTGTCAATGGATAAAATCGGTCCTTTTGGCTGTCATGTGGGCTGCAGGGTGTGTATATCCTTCTGCTGTCCCTGGTTAAATGCCACCCTTGCCCTTTAGATCATCGGAAAAACACCTGGATTTTCTCAGCAACAGCTCTGCCATTAGAAGCTGGGATTGCTCTGCGGAGTCTAACAGCCCGCACCTCTCCAGAGGTGAAAGTAGAGAAAAACGAGGTGGCACGCTGCGCTACTGCAATTCACTTTCATACAGGAGATGCCTTGAACTGAGTGTCTGGCTGCACAAGCATTTAATACCACTGCGGTCACATTCTAACCTAGAAGAGTGAAGCTTTCCATAAAAGAGAAAAATAGAAACAAGGCACCCTTTCCAAACTCACTGTCTCAACCAGAAGGACGTTTTTTCACATGGCTGGGTGTTATTCGCACCAGCTAGAGCGCTCCCAGCTCATGAAGTGCCACTCCTTTTATCCACTTATTTTTTTCCACCGAGACGCCTCGTTACCCAGGTGTTGCAAAATCCTTTGGCTAAAGTAGTCACCACCTAAGAATGTCAATTTGGTCATATTTCTTCCAAACACGAAATTTCAATCCAAAGGCCTCTGTTTGCAGACAGGCAACAGATTGTTTCCTCACCAAATACCATAATGAGACATAAACTGGTAGCACCATTATTTTTTCTACCACACACTTAATTCCTTTGTTATTTGCCCCACATCTTGCTACAGGGCTGCCGGGTTTGTGTACCATTAGTTCAGCATGTATCAGGTGCCCTGGCTTCTTTAAAGCTTTTGACAGATCCAGCTGGCCTTACCCAGAAACATGGCATATAACGATAGATGCCAGCTGCTGCCGTCATCTGAGGAGCAATCAAGAACCTTTCAGGAGAATAACCTCGCTTGTTTTAAGTATGGCTGGCTGGCTATAGCGAGTCACTAATTTACGATGCATAAACAGAGCCAAAATGTCCATACTTGGGCTTATGCAGAGCACTGCGAGGCAAATGTTTTTCCTTTCAGAAAAAAAAAAAAAAAAAGAGTTTATATCAAATGCCCATTTCATTAACACATAGTACCGCCTACTCGTAGGTCTGCCCAGCAATCCCTGTGTTAAACCAGTGAGGTTTTAAACTGCGCTAATGCTGATCTCTATGCCGAGGAGGGGCAAAGACAGGAGAGACTTGACTATTTTTCCCCATCTCCTCTATTCTTCAGCAGCAGCACTGCACCCTTCTGCAAATACCCACTTCATGCTCTGCTGATGCTATCTCTTGCTCTTCAAAGGAGTTTCTTATTAACCTGAAAGACCTAAAAGGAGCCAACACTTTCCGGTACAAGCAAAATTAGCATTTAAAAAAAACAAAACAAAACCAAACACCCACACCACAACCAAAAAAACCGAAAGCAAGAGTTAATACATGATCCTGTGCTCGAGGTCAACAGGGCCCCTGGGTGTGGAGGGGGCTTTTTCCTGTTAAAGATAAACTAACCCAGCCTCCACATCCTGAGTATTTGTTTGCACGCCATTAGAGTCACACAGAACACAAACCAGCGAGAAATCCAACTCCTTAATTTGCAGTATGTTTTGGTGGCACCTCAGCAGGATAGTTAATGATCCCAAACACATGACCTACACCTGCTGTTCGTGCAGCATCTTCTCCCTCCTACCCAGGTAGCAGATCCAGAGTGACATATACCCCGCTCAAAGACTCTGAAGATGAAACACAGTTATCAATTAATCATTGCCTCCAGCTCCCCCCCCCCCCTTTTATTTTCTACATAACTGCAAGTAAATATTCGGAGGTTAAATGGCACTGACTTCAGACGTACCCACCTATCCAATACCTTGCTCATTAATAAGCATGACGTGGATTAATACTGCAAATTACAGCTTCAAATATCCACTTCCTCCATCCCAGGAGCAAAGGGAACAACACAAGAGAAGCGATAAGGAGCTATTTGTGAGGACCGCAGGGTGTTGTATCCAGTGTTGGTGCCGCCGGTGTTGTCACTGATTTACACTCAGGCGAGCTGTGCAATCCCATCATCGCAACACACACCCCCTCCTTGCGACTTCCACCTGCAGCACACGGCAAGTGCCACGATTTTACCTGGGTTCAAGAGTGACCAGACAAATTCAGAGAAAGAAGAAATGATCAGGAAGCCTGAGCCATTAATGACTAAAGGCTCGAAGGGCTTACCAGCGAAATGTGCTTGCATGCCTCTTACGTTCCTCCCAAAAAAAGGAACATACAGCAACGCCATCGCAGGCGTGGGCTGGTTCTGGTATAACTCAAAAATCTAACTGTACTTATATCTCTACCAGCAATCAAAGTGCCACAAAAACGTTCTCAGTTCCTCTTTTCAAGCGCTGGCCTGTTAGACCTTGTTTTTATAACCTTGACCTCTGCGATGCATACGAGAAACAAGACAGGGCAAAGACCAAAGCGCTCGCCGCTTAGCGCAGGCTTCGTGCTCCAGCCCCAGGAGGCTTGGCTGTAACGCTTCCTGCGGGAAGCATCACTCTTGCTGCAGAAGCCAAGGGTACGATCACAGGACACAAAATATGGCAAGATACAAACATGGAAAATATCAGAGACACTGTTACATCAAAAATTACGGAACTCCAGCACAACCTTCTACTTCAATCTGCTTGTTTCAAGATGAGACCTTTGATTCATTTATGGGTTTTCCCTTTGGTGGACTTGCTTACAGACTGGGCAGTCATTTCCGCCAGTCCAATTTATTCCTATAGGAAGTACAAGCATCAGTTCTGCGTGGGCACTAAAAATAACAGCCTGGTCCTTCCATCAGGACCATTAAAACTCTGCTTCCTAGCACACATATCCCCCCCCCCCAATTCAGCATTTACTGAAGTCTCAACTCATGATATTTCTTACATGTACGCTTTCCTACAAGCACCTGAATTTGTGTCTTTACTACATGCCGAGCACTAACTTGATGAGGGACCTGAAGGAACTTCATCCTGCCCCCACTGAAGCCAAGTCTCCACAGCTCTGGCCACAAAAGGCATCTGCACCCTGGGCAGAAGCCATAGCCTGTATTTTCCAGCACATTTTGAGTTCTGTGTAAGTGCAGCATCCATCCACATTGGAGGAGGCTCGATGTGTATCGATTTCTAAACTTCTTAGGGAGTTGTGTACTTTAAAAGGATGAACCTGCATAGATTTGATTTGCAAGTAGCAGATTTTGTTTCAAATCACTTTCTATTGATATGGTTAAAGACAAAGGATATGTCCACAGCCTATATATAGCCTTACTAGAGAAACTACTTGGAGTTCTCTCAATACTAAAAAACCTAAGAGTATATTTATGCTGTAAATATACTACACTGTAGTATACACAGAGCAGCAATTGCTAAATCAAGCCATGGCCAAATGCCTTTCCCCTGGCATTCATCAAAGATATTTTAGCTGGTATTTACCCTGTTCACACTTGCATTTCCGTTCTTGACACCAGTCACAACAGAAAGACTACGTACCTCTTCTCAAAACCCATGCAGGAGACCATCACGCCGTTCTGAACGCAGTATTGATCCTGCAAGTCCCTGTATGACCAAAGAACAGATGAGGGGAATCCTTCTGCTTGCTACCCCCGCTCTCAGTTATTCCTAGTGGATTACACAAAGCCAGAAGTAACTGGAGCTGTTTCTGTGTGAGCTGGGGGGGGTGTGTGGAGATATGTGTATCACACTGTGGATATCACCATCCTTCCTGTGCTGTCGGAAACTTGACTCAAAGGAACTGCCCATTTCTTTTTAAAGATAATTCTTAACTATTCCCAAAGGATGACATTACTTGCATATTATTGTGACGCACGCTACCATTTCCTAGAGTAAGAAGAGATTAGTTTCTTCCCCACTCACACCAAAGAGGACTGATTCAGAAAAATATTTCTGCAGACCTTTCGCTGACTGTTAAACATTGTATTTCACAAAAATCACTGTTGGAGCTTTTACCCCTGCAATTACAGTTCACAAAAATACAATTCTGCAAGGAGTTTAGAATATTTAATAGGGAGTATGAAAGGATAAAGGTAAATATTTGAGCTTTCTAGAGAGGTGGACTTGCTTTCTTGACCTGTTCATTTATGCAGGGCTGTTAGATTAGCTTGGCGACTGACATTTCTGCAAAAGTACAGTGCTCCGACATGCTCAGCTTCACACTGTGCATTTACAAAACCTCAAGCCTTGAAGTGTTACTTTCTGTGCCTTCTGCAGCTCACAAGTAGCAAAAAGTAGCAAACGCATCTTCAGACCTCAGAAAACCCTACTTAAACCAAAAGTAAACGGCCTTATTTTGCAAACTACCCTACCAGTACAATATCGACTATTCAGTCAACACCTTTTTAGTGTTTTCATCCAAATTTATTATTTTACATTTCGACCGAGCACAAGAAAAATAGAACAGTCTTGGAAAGTTTTTGAGAAGCCAGACTGCTTGTTACCAGATTACTTAAAAAAAAAAAGGCCATTTACCTTCACAAGCTTCCTGTCCTTCCAAATGACGGTTTTCCATCACTCTTCAGGCCACCCTTCTTGCTAGGAGGAGAAGAAAGGAACGCTTTATCTTGCACGTTTGGTTTCAGTTTGGCTCAGATGCAGAGACATCTTCCAAAGCAAACACTCCTGCAATGTCACAGGGTATATATATAGAGACACACACCAGAGCAGGAGAAAGAAATACGTCCCTTCTGTAGCTACTCAGTTCCATTAGGAAAGACGTAAATAGGAGAGAATATGAGACAGAAATAAAGTCTTTATTTTTCTAAAGCTACATGCACAACGTTGACTCAGACACTAAAGCCGGGTTGAATGATCCAAGATAAATACTGTATCCATCCAATAACAGGGAGTTTCTCACATATTCCAGGCTTTTGCCAGAAGAGTGCTGTTGCTGCTCGGAAAGCCTGCCCTCCGGGCAGCTCACACGCGCTGCTGCATGTCCAGCCAGGCTTCAGGGAAGCCGCCTTCGCTCACAGAACTGAAGGCATGTACGCAGGTATGGAGGTGCCTGCTGGGAGCAATGGGAAAGCTCTCACGCCATTCCTGGGAACTCGGCACCCTTGGGTGCCTCGCCGTAGCACCCATACACCACTGCACGCAGCATGGGGAACAGGCAGGAGGTCTGAACTTGAAGGGCTACAACCTCTGTGATCACAGAGACATGGTGGGATAAGCCACACAACTGGATGAGCATCTGGATGCACACAGGCTCTTTAGGAAGGACACAACGGGTGCTCATGGGGGACTTTCACCACCTTGGTATCAGCTGGAGGGACAACAGAGCACAGCAGAAGCAATTGAGGAGGTTTCTGGAGCACACTGATGACTGACATTTTCCTAAGACAGGTCATCGAGGAGCTAAGGAGAGGTGCTTTGCTGGACCTCACACTTACAAAACAAGAAACAACTGGTCAGGGATGCGAAGGCCAGGGCAGCATTGGCTGCAGTGACCATGAGAAGGTGGAGTTCAGGACCCTGAGAGGAGAGAGCTGGGAAAAAAGCTCTGTCATAGCCCTGGACTTCAGGAGAGCAGGCTTCAGCATCTTCAGGGATGTGCTTGAAGGATCCCATGGGATACAGCCTCAGAGAGCAGAGGGCTCCAGAAGAGCTGGTTGATATTAAAGGGTCACTTCCTCCAAGCTGAAGAATGGTCCATCCCAACAAGCAGGTAACCAAGCTGAGGTGGTGGGAAGCCTACATGGAGGAGCAAGGGGCTCCTGACCAAACCCAAGAGCAAACAAAGCACAGCAACAGCAGCAGGTGACCCAGGAGGGACTGAGGAACGTTGCCTGATCAGGCAGGGATGGGGATAGGAGAGCCAAAGCCCATCTGGAGTGGAATCTGGCAAGGGATGTGAAGGGCGACTGTAAGACCAACCTTGATGAATCGCAGGCCCCTGAGACTACAGGGGAAGTTCAGAGCAAGGAGGACTTACCCTCAGTGGAAGAGGATCAGGTTAGGGAACAGTAAACAGACTGGACATACACCCTCCATGGGACTGGACAGGACTGACCCACGACTGCTGAGGGAGCTGGATGATGTCATTGCGAGGCCACACGCCATTATCTTTGAACAGTCACGGCAACTGGGAGAGATTCTCGATGACTGGAGGAAAGCAAATGTCACTCCTGTCTTCAAGCAGGGCAAGGAAATGGATCTGAGGAACTACAGACCAGTCAGCCTCACTTTGTCCCTAGGAAACAGCAGCTAGTTCTGGAAGCCATTTCCAGTCACATGAAGGACGAGGGTGATCAGGAGGAGTCAGCATGGATTTACAAAGGGGAAAAATCACGTTTCACCAGAGTGACCTCCTCCTATAATGAAACAACTGGCTTGGTGGATGAGGGGAGTGCCGAGGATGTTGTCTGTTTTGACATTAGTAAGGCTTTCAACACTGTCTCTTAAAACATCCTCAGACAAGCTGGCAAAGTATGGACTAGACAAGTGGACAGGGAAGCAGCCTGAAAACCGGCTGAACAGTCTGTCTCAGGGGTTGTGATCAGTGGCACAAGGTCCAGTGGGAGGTCAGACACAAGTGGTCTACCCGTGGGTTGATGTGAGAGCCAATATTGTTTGACCTCTTCGTTAATGACCTGGATGATGTGCAGAATGTACCCTCAGCAAGTTGACTGATGACACAAAACTAGGAGCGGCCAATACACCTGACGGTCACATTGCCACTTGGATGAACTTTGCCTTTCCTTTATTTGAACACCATGAGGTTCCTGTCTGCCCTTTGCTCCAGCCTGGCAAAGTCCTTCATCTGAGGAAGAATGACCCCAAGCACCAGTACAGGCTTGGAGCTGACGGACTGGAAAGCAGCTTTGCAAAGAAGGACCTGTGTTTCCAGACAACAAGCTACCATGAGCCAGCAACATACCCTCGCAGCAAAGGCGGCATACTGGGCTGTACTGGGAGGAGCATGGCCAGCAGGTTGAGGGAGGTGATCCTTCCCCTGCTTAGCAGTGCTGAGACCACACCTGGAGTGCTGGGTCCAGTTCTGCACTCCTCAGCACAAGGGAGAACTGGAGAGGGTCCGGCAAAGGGCCATTGAGAGGACTAAGGGATGGGAGCATCTCTCCTATGAGGAAAGGCTGAAAGAGCTGAGACTATTCAACTGGGAGAAGAAAAGGTTCAGGAGGATTTTAATCAATGTATACAAATTCCTGAAGGGAGGGTCCAAGGAGGAAGGAGTCAGGCTCTTCTCAGTGGTGGCCAGTGACAGGACAAGGTGGCACAAACTGAAACACATAGGGACTGTAAGAAAAAAACCTATTTTACTGTGAAAGTGGTTGAACACTGCACCAGGTTGCCGAGAGAAGTTTGGGAGCCTCCATCCTTGGAGATACTCAAAACTTAACTAGACATGATCCTGGGCAACCAGCTCTCGGTGACCCTGCTTGACAAGGGTGGGTTGGACAAGACGACCTCCAGAGCTTCCCGCCAACCTCAGCCAGCCAGTGATTCTGTGATCGTTTTGCTAGTTCAGTTGCACACCCAAGACATCATTTATGATAAACCCGAGTATTCAGAAGCATCATCTCAGTCCTGTCTATGGCACCACCCACAGCAGAAACCCACAATGTCACCGTGTTGACAGATCACACACCAGCTCAGCAGGAGACAACTAACACGAGCCATATCTCACTCTTGAGGTTGAGATTCAGCTTCCAGTACTTGCTAGCTTGCCCTTGCTACTGTTTGGCTCAAACACTGATTTCTCAACATGACACAGGGGTCAGAGTCTGGGAACATTAACAGACCAGTCAGGAGGTGTTTCATCAGGCTGCCTGGTATCATCAGATTCCCTAAATCTCTCTTACAGTCTCCAGCAAGTCTTGCCCAGCTACCTTCCCCCCTTCTTTTTTCTTTTTTAATGTCACCTTTTTGATGAATGCTTTACAAAATCCCTCAGCTCCATAAATGCTCTAAAAACCAGAGCATGATTCTCCTCTTTTATAACAAAGCAAGAAGAGTCAGACACAACAGCCTCTAGGTTTACTAGCTAAAGTCTTCATTGACTTGGCAGATACCTACTTCTTGCTAGTTTAAGAGAACAGAAGTCCTAAAGATTTTGATTTTAAGGCCAAGAGATAAATTAAAGTTGTAATTTCTTTAAATCTCCAACCTTCCCCGTTCCCACAAGTGGAGGTGGTCTGGCAAAGACAGGCCAGTGGGGGTCACCAGTAACAGAGGGAAGAACAAAGCTGGTCCTATCTACTGAGATTTCACTCTAAAATATAAGTTCAGGAACAGGGAAGTCTCTGCAGGGAATTCAGGTTTTTATACAAAAGCTCAAGATAAAACATGTTTCTATCCAACCGTTAGCGCATTTGTCTTGACTGGTTCTCAGTTTAGCACACCTCCTCCTCCTTTTCCTCTCTTTGCAAATAGAGCGAGCATGCTGGGGGCTGAGCAGGGAGAAGGAGAGCACAGCTAAGATCTACCATGACAGCTGTCACGTTTGTGGACAGAGCACTTGCGGTCTCTTCCCCCAGGAGAGGGGAGAGGAACTAAAAAAAAAAAAAAAAAGAAAAAAAAAGGAAGACAACACCACTACAATTTTTAAGCTGACTTGCTGCATGTGTTTGTTCCCAGGAATTTAAAGGCCATCCACTATTCTGACGTCCTGCCACGGGTACTCTTCAACGTTAGCCTTGTGTCATCAAGTCCAGTGCCGAGACCCACAGAGAGCCCCAGCCCCAGGTTGCACGGGACTTCTGGGGCTTGGCTAGTCCAGCTGGTCAAAGATACATTTTCTGGTAGGGTCTATTGCTCTAAGCAATGCTATGTTTCATGCTAGAGCTAAGGAAGGTTTTCAGAAATTACTTTTTTTGTAGCTGCCAAGCTAGATTTTAGCATAATGCAACAGATGCGCAAAGAGACAGCCCTGAAACAACGTGAATTCACTGCACTGATCTCCTGGTCTTAACAAGGGCTCAGATTCTCAGCTCACCTACAGTTTTGTCTTTAAAAACTCCCGCAGCTGTGAACATGAAAATTAGACCAGCATCTCAAAACATCAAAGCAACTCATCCTAGAGAGGCTAAGGAGTTAGTTTCTTCACACTTGCAGCACACAAGCACACAAGAAACCGTGTTTATATGGTATTTCTCTTTTCTCTTGGGTAGTATAAGCTACTGTT
>KL263636.1:14726-39815 GCA_000699545.1 Podiceps cristatus
AGAGAGGCTGCTAATTACAGCCTAACTCATCTCCTTGCTGTCACAAGCACATTAGCAACCCTGCCTTTATAACGCACCTCGGCACCGGCATGTCGTTAAATTGGGGATTTTGGTTCTCATGAAAGGAGCTGGAGTGGCAGCACCCCCAAACTCCATCTCCCCCGCGAAAGAGCCAAGACAGGTTGTCCTCTGTAACCAAACCGCTCTCGGTTACTCCCAGGCAATTAATCTGCCACTTAATCACCAGGGGCAGCCACTGCCGCGAGGAAGCCATCCAATTCGGGCTGCCGGCAAAGGGGAGAAGCCCCAGAGAGGGACTGCTGTTTATACGTAACGCTGCCCTGATCGCTTTCATGGACAGCAGCACGCTTCCTTGCCTGAAGGCTGGCAACACTGAGCCTCCACATTTGCGTTTCATCTTTTTGATACTCTTGGCACTTTATTTAGGCGGCGCAGATTATTTCTAAGGAGTACCGTCTAACAGGCTTCTGGGCTATTTACTGATTAAAGCAGACACTTGGGCCCGGCCAGAAAGGTTTTGTACATGCTAACCTGCTTGCAAAGCCAGTCACCTTCCAGAGTAACTGAGCGGCTCCTCGACAAGAGTCGCATGCAAGCTGCGACACCAGCAGACTGCATCTGGCACTCAGACACAGCAGCAGCTCTGCAAAACAAACAGGGATACCGCCATGTCCAGCACGTGACTGGTTTGTTAGATCCGCCCATCAAAGTGGCCTGTGAAGTTGCTGCTAGCTGAATAATGAACATTTGCTGAAGTTTCAGGGGCATTAGGGAAAAAAAAAATAATAAAACAAAACACCCCGCCAAAAACATAGGTGCACACACGCAGAGGTATATATGGAAACAAAACAGCAGCCAAGGAGGACTTGACTCCATCCTGCCCCAAAGAAGCAGATACGTGATACCCAGGCTCCAGCCGAGGCAGCTACAATCTCTGTCCTCCCACGTATTTTCTGAGCGGTCCCGAATCAGAAAAGCATAAACTCGTGCCCAGGGAACATCCTTATACCAACACGGAGTGCATGAATAACGAACAACATAAAACCGACACAGTGCTGCTAGCCTTTTCATTATAGACTCACCCAACAGGAACCTCACTATAGTTTTGGCTCGTTCATCTAGTGACAAAAATAACTGTGTTACTTCCTTAAATACACCATGCAACAGGACAGCATGACTAAGACGGACACAGTAGCTTTTTCTCCTGGGCAAGAAAGGCTACAGGACTTTCTGTGATCAATGATGTTACAAACTCAAGAGGATTTCGGCAGAAAAAGACCTACATTATTTATGAATTGCTTGCAGTATCAAGATGTTCACCATAAATCTCTAAGTCACTGCACTGCTTAGTTTCTCTAATTCTGTAATTGTTAATACAGTGGAAAACCGTATTTGCTATACCACTAAGTAAAGGAAAATTTAAGTTTTCACAGCCATCACACATCTCTAAAATAAAACAGTAAAAAAAGTGCAAAAGCCTAACAAGATCTGCTGTGCTCCCCAGTGCCATGCCGAGGGGCTGTGCATACTCAGACTCTCACCAGCACAGAATCACAGAACAGTTTGGGTCAGAAGGGACCTTAAAGATCATCCAGTTCCAACCCCCCTGCCACGGGCAGGGACACCTCCCACCAGACCAGGCTGCTCCAAGACCCCATCCAGCCTGGCCTGGGACGCTGCCAGGGATGGGGCCGCCCCAGCTTTCTTCCTTAGATCTCATCTAAATTCCCCCTCTTTCCGTTTAAAGCCATTACCTCTTGTCCTAAACATCCCTGTCCTAAGCATCCAAAAACAGACCACAGCTTTCCAGGGCTTTCAGTGCTAAATGACAGCTGACTGCAGAAAATTCACTGGAAAATGTTTATTAGGGGTTGCCATTCTAATTTTAACCTCTGTATTTTTAGGGCCAATAAAAAAAAGACCAAAAGGCAAGAGACCAAATAACTGACATACAGATTCTCTCCTGCCTGGGCTATTTCAAAAGTCATTCTAAATTTCAGGGATTTTTTTTTTTTTTTTTTTAAATCACTTTTTAGCTTCTTGTACTGGAAGCATTAAATTACACCACAACGTTGCACCAGACTGCAAGAAAGCAAGCCTCTTTGAGAGGAAGGAGACATGGATTCCCATGAGAAATAACAGTTCTCAATAGAAATACTTCACCACAGTGGGGAGCAGAAACCCCTATTTGTTTGCCTTTTCATGCTGAAGGGTGTGGGACTCCAGGAATACAGAGGAGTACCCCACAGCAGTACATTCTGTACAAACTTTTCTGAGTAAATATCTTCAGGCTCATATGGGCTCCGTCAGTGCCTGCAGAGCTGTTTCATCCATCCAGAAGAGTTCAAAAAGCTTCTCCTCAAGCTTTAACTGCATCTTCATGCATCAAAACCAGATACGTTATTGTGGTTCAACAATAATTTTCCTGCCCTGGCCCACTCCTTCCATGTCTACCATCAGAACAGACCATAAAAATCTTAACAGAGGCAACTGCTCAAGCCCTACCCTGTGCAGACCAGACTGGGCAATGTTCATTGCAAGAGCTTCAGGACAGACTTTGTGCAGCTGGTACTGCCTGCAGATGCTCATCATGGTGGTACGTGAGGTCTTACTGTGGACTAGAACTAGCCCAAGATCTCCAGGTAGAAGTACAGATGCATGAAAAAGCAAGACATAGGTCTACTGGACAGCAGATGTGGTGTTCTTTATTTTCCTTCCCATACAGGTAATTCCTCAGGTGCAACCCAGACATCCCAGGGGTGGGTTTTGGGTAGTTACGAGGCCAACAGGTGTCATGGTTTAATCCCAAAGGGTAACCGGACCACGCAGCCCTCCCCAGTGGGGTGAGCAGGAGAATTGGGGAGAGAGCGCACTCACGGGTTGAGTTAAAAACACTTTACCAGGGCAGCAAAGATAAAAATACATTAATTATTATTCTAATAATGTATAAGGATAATATAATACACATAAAACAAATAATGCACAATTTCTCACCACCCAAGGACTGATACAGCCCGTCCCCAGCAGCAGCCAGGAGCAGGGATATTCCCCCGCAGCCATCCCAGAACAGCAAGTTCCAGTGAGAGCAAGTGAGGGAACCAACAGCCAAATGAATGAACGAACAAACAATAATAAAAGTAACAAGAAGGGAACACGAACAGAAAATGAACCGAACAAGGAACAAGAGTGAGGTGGCAACGGCCAAGCCTCCCTCACCCCGGCCATGCCGTCTATGCCATGGAACACTCTCTTTGGCCAGTTTGGATCAACTATTCTGGCTGTGCCCTCCCAAGTGTTTGCACCTGCACATCAGCAAAACCTGGGAAACTGCAAAAATGTCCCTGATCGTTCAGCAGCCCCCAACAGCAGGGCACTATCACCATGTTTCACATACTAAACCCAAAACGCAGAAGCTGCTGAACACAAACCTAGCTCTGTCCTGGCTGAAACCAGGACAACAGGGGTAGGGGAAAAAAAAAAGAAAAAAAAAAAAAAAAAAAAAAACAACAAAAACCCAAACACAAAAACCACAACCAAAACCAAAAAAACCACCACACCACATAATTGGTGAGTCCCTGGGGCAAGCAGCTGCCTGTAAGGATACGCTTCACTTGCAAGTAGTTCTGCGCTGTTGCCACAAGGCCTTCCCCCATAATTCTGACCACGTCAGCACTTACCTTTATTCTTTGGCCGATCATGTCCAAAAAGAAGCAGTGAGAAGCAGTACTCCCAGGTCTCACAACTCTGGCACTCTTGGCTGTACTATAGCCTACAGTCTTCCCTTCCTCCAAATTAGCATCAGTCCTAGTAACATGTCCTGAAATTAGCTTCCCTCTCCACCCCTACAAGCTCACCACAGACTGACGGAGACCCATAAGCTGAATGATATGTCTTTCTCCACTTTCTGAAGTCAACACTCTTCAATTTGGCCAGATATGTTGCCTGTTATACCAGCTGCTACTTGTTTTGCTCTACCTGCTACGTTAAAAGGCATTTCCTTGAAAAATAAGAGCTAAATTCCCCCATTGTAAGTCTGCAGGGTGTGCACAAAGGCAAAGCGACGGCAGATGATGCCTGCGCAAGGCCTTGCCTTTCCCCTTGGCCTACAGCTCAGAAAAGGGCCTGTTCTCTGGGGAAATCATCCCTGCCTGCCTAGGTCCAAAGAAGTCCTCTCCTCCTCCATCTCACTACTCCAAAAGGTGACCGGCAGCCCTCTGCTTTTCTAACCCAGGTGCCCTACACTAGCTCTTCCCTGGCTACCTTCAAGGCCTTTAACAGTGTGCAGGGATGGTATAAGAAGTACGAGAGCTGTCAGATCCTTACGGATCTCTACACAGCCATTTCGTAGCTAGACTCAACTGTGGCAACAGCACAGACATACTCAGAGGCAGATCTAGGGGACCAGCCAATAGGATACAGTGGTACCCGCAACTTGGACATCTCGAAACCCAAAGGCACTGTGCACTATTCCCAATTTCACAGCTGCTCCCAGCATTGCCATATGAAGCCATCTCACAGGATGCTAACGCTGAGGCTGACAGAGCTGACCCCTCTGTTCTGGAGGTTTCCCTCAGACACAGTGTTTCCTAAACAAGGGAAGAGACCACGGCAATTCTCCCCAAGGAGAGGATGTTAGCACGGGCTGAGCACAGCACCTAGAGACGTCATTTCCTGCCTGTGGCAGTGTAAGACCTTGCCTTCCCTCTGTGTCAGAGATGTAGTTTGGTTACTGAGGACACAGCTTGGTTGTTTTGAAGGTTTCCCCCCCATTTTTGTTGGGTTTTTTTTGTTTGTTTGTTTGTTTGTTTTTTGATTTTTTTAAACCGTCAACCTACGAACCCATAGCTGCAAAAATAAAAAGCTACAGCTTCACAACACAGCAATACAAAAGCACCTTCTCACATAGTAATTCAAAACCTCAACAGTACCAATGAAGTGCAATAATAAAATCTTTAAATAAGCCCAGGTTGTTGTTAGACACGACCCCGGTTCAAAGTTACCTACATGACAAGTTACAGCTACTTGTTAGGAAAAAAATGTGTCACCTGCTCACATTTCAGGTTCAGTTCCTCACTTAAATTTACAATCCCTGTATTAATCACATTTGCCACGTACCACAGTCATCCTCTCCCCAGTTCCAACTTCTCTAACTATTGCTGCAACCTCCCCTTTCCTCAGGTGAGCACCTCATTTCCGTACAACAGCTCTAACACTTTTGTGCAGTGACATATTAATATTTTGCATGAGATAATACAGAGGAAATAGCTTATTGTTAATCATTTCGAGATAGACTAAGAGGCAGCAGTTTAGGCTGTAAAAGCAATCGCAGGCTGATAAGCGTGAGCAACAGGAAATACTGGAGGTGAAAGGCGAAGACGAGTCAGACATTGATTGGGAAAAAGCAGAAGCTTGACTTACAAGGTACCTGTCAGTTTTTAATCTTATCTAGATGGAGGTACAATCCAACTACCTTATTTACCTATTAAATATTCCACACTCACTGAAAATGATTAAAATTGTAAACATCTGGTTACAGGGTAGCCATCCTCTGACATCGAACCCATGTCCACACAAATATTCCCATCTTCAAAGGATATTAACTCACCCACCTCTGAATATACCTACCATTTTCTGTCCTCAAAGGGAAACTTGCTATTATTTGTTTTAATAATATTTAGTTGTGGGCTTTAAACTCAAAACATTTCTTTTGACTCTTGTTTTTGTTTCCAACGCAGTCACCAGCTGCAGAGAGTTAATATTATTTACATTACAGCAGCTTTCCACATCATACTTGTATTATACTGCTATTTCTTCAGCACTCTGCCAGCTCACATCTATTTCTTCAGCACGATTCCTTCCCCCCTACTGCCCCGAAAGCCTGGCCCGTTTGAGATGGGCTCCTGAACTCTCTCTGCTTCCAACTACCATTTGGAAGGTCGAGACTATTATCCAAACGAGAGAACAAAAAACGCACCAAAAAGCATAGAGACTATTTTTTGGTACTGACTGGGCTAAAAATCTACCACCAGCAGGTTCTACTGAACGAATCCTTAATTTTACTTTTTTTGTTAGAAGTCTAACTGAACTGCAGGAATTTGCTCAAGAGATATGCTCATAGACATGCACAACTGCACTCTCAAAACAAAATAGTTCTCTCATACACTGTCATCCTCAGAAAGGTACAGCATTTCTTCACTCTGCTAAGTCAAAGCTACTGCAATCAGGAACTAAAAGACAGGCCAAATGCTTTTCTGCCTAGGCAATTTATGCTTAAATCATCATAATCTATGCAGAAAACGCAGGGAAAAAAGTCAAGTATGACTTAATAAACCCTTGCTGATTCAAACAGACTTGCTTTTTTAGCCGCAATTACAGAAGCGAGATTTTTTTCCCCCACCGCTTTCAGTCGCCACAAGCAGCCTATTGTTCGCGTTTACCCATGCAGCACTCCTGATGCAAACACACAGCTCGCGTTAGCACGCCGGACTGCACGTAACTAAAAATCGAACAGAAGGCAATTCAGTCCCATTTCAATTAAGAACAGTGCTTTGTACTAAATACCTGCTCAGGGCAAACAGAGAGACATACCCCACTTTGGCACAGCTACAGAGGCGACAGAGCCCGTGCATACCACAGAAGTCTGGCGATACTTCCAAATATCCAGGTGCCCTTACGGAGGTTGTATATCGGATGGCTGTTTAGCAGCCTGTTAAGAGCAAACATCATGCAGATCAATTGCCCCCAACCCAGGAAGCCAAAAATTGCTCAAGACTACATCTCTATGCCCCCCCGCCCTGCACAGAAACACCACGTTGCATCCTCTCTCATTCAAAAACTGACTCAAAAATCAGTTGGACACACCAAAATGAGTCATCTCTGTGCACTGGTACCTTAACTCTGAAAACTCCAGCTCTGTCCCTCCGCTAAGGGAACTGAAATGCTCTAAGCTCACTCGTAGCTGTGGCAACAGCAAATTCTTCACCACAGTCTCCTCCAGCACATGTGAACTACATGCAAGGAAAACTACCCTTTCCCACCCCACCCCCCAAGAATAAATCGTGTTTCTGAAAGCTGTTCCCTCCCCTAAAGCAAAAATCAAATCAGCAGGGCAAAGCTTGGCCAGACCGAGATTGCTTTAGCAGGATTTGTAATAGCTGTGCGTGAAGGCACATAGAAAGAGGGCCCAGAAGAGTTTGGAAACAGTGTGCAAGAAGCAGTACAAGGTCTCTCGTACAACCATGAAGACTATAGCCATGGTTTAAATTCAGTGAGGAGATAATGTATTTGCAGCCTTGAGCTTCAGGCTGACCAAATCGTACCACTACTGCTTTAAAACAATAAAGTTAGCAGTGAATATTTAGTTAGAGAAAATGGACTTAAGTGACACATTTAAAAACAAAACCAAAAACCAAACAGGTTTTGAAAGAATATCAGCATATCTGAATGCAAAGATATGCCCTCCCAAGAGCTCTTTTCAGGGGATACGTCAGATATTTCTAATTAAGATGCAGCCAGTAACTGCATATAATAAGCAAAGGTTAAAAAACAATTGATGAAGGGGGGGGAAGAAAGGGAAAAAAAAGAAAGCATCACCTAACAAGCTTCCAGCAGCAAAGCCTGTCAAACTGTAACACCTGAGTTGCAAATTTAGCTTTGGTGAGAATTTTACCTCTGAGCCCAACAGATGCTTGCAGGACATCTACTTGTGGCTTGCAAAAACTTACCAGACAAGCTTCAACATTCTGAATGGCAAACAAAGAGTGAAAGCCGCAACCCATGCTTCCTGCATGTTGAGAAGTTAGGGTGGGCAGCTTCTAGTTTGCTGGGTTTAGTGGGGCTGTTGGTTTTGCTTTGGAGTGGGGGGTGTTTGTGCATCTTCCATTGTGTTGGTTTAGGGGGGATTCTTTTAAGGGACAGTTTGGGTACAAATAGTGCAAGTAGTTTTAGAGAGTGAAAACACCGCATCCTAATGGGGGGATTCTTTTAAAGGACAGTTTGGGTACAAATAGTGCAAATAGTTTTAGAGAGTGAAAACACCGCATCCTAACCTTCACCTATTTGTGAGCAAAGCAAATCTAATCCCACAGTCAGGTTATTCTATCTGGTAGCAAAGCAAATGAGCTAAAAATGAAGGAAAGGGAGAGTTACCATGGGATACCAAGATGCGTCACTTCTCTTGGCTCTCCTGGCGCCACGTGACATCTCAGACATGAGTGAAGAACTCAGCAGATGGGATAGAAAAAAAAATGTAAACAGGTCTAGATTATAGCAAAGTTTCAGCTTTTAAATCCAATTTGCTAACTGCTTATGGCTACGGACACACGGGCAAACAATATTTATCTACAGACCAAACTCTCTGCCTATAAATCTATTGCCACTGTGCAATAACGAATATATGCTTTCCCTTCCAACAGTCACCATCTATACTTTTTTGGTTCCTTATAGTAAATTTAGCCCAAGCCTGCTCAGAAATACTGCCTCGCTGCCTTCAATAAGAACTATCACTTGCCTTTCAGAGGCAGCAAAGCAGGCCAGCAGTTTCCCCCTTGCTCACAAATACAGAAACAGCCACTTCACAGACACAGATGCGAGCAGGCAGAGCTCAGGAGAGATCAAAAGAGGGATAAATCACTTTGAATTTACCCTCAAACTTAATCACGCAGGTCACCAAATCCACGCCTCGGGATGGAGCCCACTGAACCAAGACTCTTAATTTTCCAGGTATCGCGGTTTAGCGACACTGCTGCAAAGCTGCCATGCGTGTGCACAGCGTGCGAGCTGACGCTGCTACACGCCTACCTATACTTTGATTTTCACCCCACTCAGTCCAGTATAAGTTTTTAAACATCTCCTGCGCCGAGTCCTTCTTCTCTACGCAAAATCATAGAGTGGTTCAATGTTTGATATCCCCCCCCCCCTTTTTACAGCTGCCAATTTCTTTCTAGCATGTCAAAACAGCTCTGATTCAAAGGACATTATTCCACCTCCATCCTCCTCCACCTCCCAAAGCCTCCTAACACCCACACACTACTGAGCGCCCAAATCTCCAGGGAAATGCGGTCCTTTCAGACACCAGCCAAGCAAACCACCTCTCTGTTGTAAAAAGTGACGTACAGCACAGGAAACCTTCATCCTGCGAGCCGCCCCGGTGACTTCCGTGGTGCAATCCCAGAGTTTCAGCTCTACCCAAACATTACGTCATGTTGAAAATCGAGCTTGGGGGAAAGACTGAAGCTGTCTGTCTCCAATGCATCAGGGTCACCTGATCGTCACCCCAGGCACCGGCTGGCAAGCTGCCGCTCCAACCTACCCAGCTATGAGCACTCTCCTATTAGCTCCAGATTGCAACATTTCAGTAAAGTAAGGCAGCAAATTATCCAAGACAACTGCTCCTAAACACCAACTTTTTATCACCTGAATCATTTGCTATGATGTGCCTGTTTCCCATTAGCTACCAAAAATATCGAATAATACAGAAGCCAAGAAATCCCACATTTAATCTGCTACTCCAACTTGTAGCCCCTGCATTAGCACACATCTATAGGACACGGCTAAGCATTATTTATTACTTACAAAACAAAGTTTCACATTTCTGCAACAAGGTTAACACAGATGGTGTTCCCTTCTCCAGAACCCTGCTTTAATAAGGGCTCCCTGATCCAGGAGATACTGTCTGTAATAGCCAGGGCTAGGTTTTATCCAGCCTGCTTTGAACCTCTAACCTTTCAGCAACGTCCTGCAGCAGGGAATACCAGGGCGTAACTGCGCACCACCGAAAGAAAAACTTTCTCTTGTTTTAAGCTTGTTGCTTCCTTGTTTTATTTGACACTTATTTTTTTGAATGGGGAGGGCCTGGGCACAGTCATCCTCTGCTCACGCTTTGCATAACATTCCTCTTCTCACCTCCTCCGCTCACAATCATTTCTTCTCCACACTGAAGAGTCAAAGTTTATTTACCTCCTTTTATCCAACGGCTGCTCCATGCCTTTGATTACCTTCATCATCCTTTGCTGAACCTTTTTCTTTTTGGAGATGGAGGACCAGCTGGCATTCAAGACACAGGGAATCAGGGAGAAAGAGATTAGCTTGCTGGTTCTCTACCTCTTCACTAATAACATTCATTCATGTATTACTTTGACTTTACAGCTATTTTCAGTGTATGGATCTCCAAATTCAGAAAAAAAAAAAAAAAAAAAGCCTCCCACAAGCAGAACAAAACCCCAAACTAATAATGTTTTTGCATCATGCCAGTGTTGCACCAACAAGCGCTAGGTTCTAGAGACAGGAAAGACCTGGGAAATGCAGTAAATCTCAATCTCTCTCAATAGCCGTCTCCAAAACTTCAGCTCAACCAGAGCAGCAGAGCAAGGCGTTAATCACATCCCCGTCTGTGCAAGAAGCAGCCTTCCTCCACCCTCCCGCTTCCCTCTGCTAAAGCAGTCACCTTCTGCCGCTCAGGCACAGCTCGGGAACCACCTGCTCCTTCCGCGTGCCCCAGCCCAGGGCTCTCCGTGCTCTGCAGGGCACCCCCAACCCGACAAGGCACCCCCAGCTCCTTTTTTTCTACTCAGAGAGGCAGGTCAGCACCCCTCGTCCTTGCAGGTATCGTTGACCCCTGCTCGGCACCGCTGCTGGGGCTTGCGCCCAGAGCCACTCAGCACAGAACGCATCTGCTGGCACCTTGTCACAGCCAGTCCTGGAGAAGGAGGAGCAAAAGCACCAGTGCCCTGCAGGTGCCGAAGCCAAAAAAGCAGGGAGGAAGGGGCCAGAGGAGAAGGGAGCACAGATCTCACGTTCAGAGCTGGCAAGCCTGGATTCGGAGCCCACGGGCTCCGTATAAAACAAGTAAAACGTGCATCTCAAGCTGCTTGTGCTTTGAAACAACCACCACCGCCTGTATTTATTATTCCCTGATGCAGTAGCAGCAAAGTGACCTGTACTGAGACACACTCAAAGAAAACAAACCCGCTTTTTTTATTAGTAACCAATTGCTGGTTTACAGCTTCACTGACCTTGTACCGCGTATCAGATTCTTTACCTCACCTATGCTCGACACATGCTCATTTCCTCTTCTCATGTGGGAACAGGGTACCTAACACTTTCTGAGTCATTAATATTCACAGAACACCAAGGGGCAGAGCTGTATCCTGCAATTCCTGCCCAGTACGCAGATTTTTTTTCTCAGTTTTCAACACCTCAAACTCCTCCCAATGCAGGATGACAATACAGATTTGCTTTAAAGTGTCCATTTTTACTCCACCCCAAATTACCACAGAGAAGAATATATTGACTGAGTAGAAGAATTTTCCGGCTAAAACTATAGAATCAGTGCAAAAACATTTAAGAAATAATTTTAAAAAGGTCTTAAGTGGCCATTTCACACTGACAAATGACAGGATTACAAATGCACAGAGAAAGAACTTCATATTTAGCATACATTTTGCAGGGATGATGCATCTAGCACAAACAAGAAGCAGCAGGACGCAGATGAAAATTTGCTGTTCACATTAAGTTCACTTAAAGAAACGATCTTCTATGTCTTTAGACTTACCCCTTGCTGTGAGTAAAAGGCTGTGGGGTAAAAATAAAGCTCTCCCTTGGGAGAACGTGCCAGATACTCTTACTGCACAGCTTTGGATGCTGGTTGAAGTAGACAGGAGGGATGGATTAATGTTGCTTGTAGTGATAACTCGGCTTTCACTCAAGTGAGCATCCAGCACCCCACCTTGAGAAGGAGAGTCAACAGGTCCAGGAACAGACTTTATTGGGTACTCCACCTGGAATTTCAGGTTTCAAAAGAGTTCTCGCTTGTCAAATTCGAATTGTATGAATGTGGTCTGTGAAACAGCACTCCTTTGCTGGAGGCTCCTCCTCAGGCATTCAGGTCTTTGATGCTGTTACCTTCTTCCTTCCAGCAAGCCACTCCTTTCTAGATAATTTCTCCATCCAGTTTTCACGCTGTACAGGGACACCCTCCTGCCCACCCAGTATGCTCTCCCACTGGCATGAGATTTTGTCATGCACATCTCTACAACAAGGTATTAAATCTTGCAATACCTGAGTAACCTCATCCAACTGCTTACCAAATGGATCACCATCCTGAAAGGTCTTGGCTGTTTCACCCATACCTAACGTATATCTATCGGCGCAAGCGTTTGTGCTGCCTCTTTCTGAACGGTAACATGTTGGCTGCCAGCATCATCTTCCTCCAATGCCCCCTTCTCATCCAGGTGAATTCAAGCCAAATGGGGGTGAGGGACAGGAAAAGAGTAATAAGACAGTTGGTCAAGGTGGGTACAAAGGATGTGCAACGGTTCTCCAAAGCAACAGAGAGAAAAACTGTGGATGGCAGGGTGTTATTGCATTGGTACTCACCCTCCATTCTCCCTTGAAACCTTCCTTTATCCCAAATTCCTCCTGTGCTCTCCTTCTGTTCCAAGCTCAACTCAACTCGCATTTTCATCTCAGCCTCTGGGCTTCCCTGCTGCCACTGCAGAGCCTCAAGATGAGAAATCCAGTAAAACTATACCATGCTTGTTCTTCCATTCCAGAGGAAGACAAGTTTGGGGAAAACTGACCGTTGTGCTAGAAACTGCAGAGAGGAGCTCCCTTCCCTTCCCCCTGACACATGTGGTGCATAATGGTACAAGAGCAACAGGCCAACAGCTCAGTCCCAGGCCAGCACTGGTACCTTGTACCACGCTCAGAGGGAGGCACTTTTTGTGAAACACTGTTTTTAGGACAACTGTACACCGTGCCAAACTACACAGCACCCATACTATGCCATTTTAAGGCTGCTCAACTCACAGCGCTGCAGGTATCATGTCATTGTGGGACAATCGACACCAGAGCTCTTGAAATAACAAGTTGCAATGGCAATCCAAGTGATCTGTCTTTGATTTCTGTGGAAGTTTAAGATGACAACCCCAGAAATCATTAATTTAAGAGCTGAAGTTTTGATTTGGGTCTGCGCTATAGACAGAAGAACTCATTGCACAGGGGAAAGAGGGTCAGAATAAAGTTTCTTAATTAAGGCACTGCTTTACAGTGGAGAAATACAAATAATGACTACCTGCTGTTGCCCCCTTGACTTTTGGCTAGGCAATTCTGTGTGCAAACAGTGCTGCGTTTGAGTTGTGAAGCTGAGCACACAACATATTTCCCCCTACACATAGAAATTAGCTCACTTTCACAGTGGCTGCTTCAGCTGTGTAAATAAGGGCTAAAATACTGCCTTATATATATTCTGCAAAACTAAATCCCACAGAATGTAACCATGTAAGAGTCACAAAATTTTTAAGCTCTTTATCCTTGTGTTATACTCCTTTATTTCCAATTTTATTATAGCATTCACCATAGATAACAAGAACCATCTATTCATTATAAAAGCTTTCCCAACAGAATGCTTTGGAGGAGGGGGGGCAGGCATGAAATCAGTGTTTTTTCACACACCACTTGCAATTTTGTGATTATAATATTAGTGATTAGGTGTCTCAGGATACTGCACGCAATTTACCTGCGCAACCATTGCTCTAAAACCAGAGCGAGTCAATCCACTTCAAGAATCCAGCCTCGGCCCGACAACGTTACCACCCTGCTAGCAAACCCGACACCTAACTGGCAGGCGCTGCTCCAGAGCTAGCAGTGATTTAAGGACAGAGCTGTCCTCCGCTTCGATAGACCTGCCCGTAGCATTAGTCCTTAGGGGTTATGAACAGGGCGCTCACACCTTGGCTCTGAGCAAGCTGACATCCTCACAAAGCACAAACACAACCACCTCATGCCGAATGTTACTGGAGTATGAGACAAATCATTTAGAGAAAGAGCAGCTACGACATAGCTGCGTGCCTTATCTCCTTTGTAAACAGCTTTTAAACTGCCAGGTACGGCTATGATTAAGGAGCTGGAGATGAGAAGAGACATCCTGATAACTGCTGACAGGTAAGTTTATTTGAGCTTCAGCACAAGCATTTAAAGATGAAAGAGCACAACGAGGATGCTGAAAGACAACTGACAGCTTGAGGAATACATACCAGGTTTCAAATTATTTCTGTGATGTTGGGTAATGTTTATGATTACAGAATTCACTGGGAATTAGATCATCCATTTAGCAGCAAGTTTGCCAGATCAACTGTCTGGGGACTTTAAACAGGATCAGCAAAAAACTGCAGAGCATGGCAAAACTGGAGTCAGTGCTTTTGCATTCTTGGTATTCAGCTGCCTTGCCAGAGAAACTTCACAATAGATTAAAACACCGGAGGGATGGGGCGGGAATAAAAACCAAAAAACCCCACCAAAACCCACAAACAACAAGAAAAAACCCAACCACACACTGAAAGAAAAAAACAAAAGAAACCCCCACATTCAGAAGAAGAACAAGTCGAGCGCTACCCTGGATTTCAGGAGAGACGCATGCTGTCCATGTTGACTGCTATGCCCAGACCTGTTAGTCTACCTTGGCCTTGTCTATAGCGCTCGATTCCACATCTGCTGCTGGCTTCATTTAAGTGCTTCTCATGCAAGATTATTGGTTTTGGAGCAGAGTTTGATGAACCAGTACTACGGCAGGGCGGTTATGTGTCAGATGTAGCCCATCCAAGCCTTTGGCAGGGGACAGACGCAAGTAGCTGCATCGGGCTGAGGAGGGCATCAGCCTAATTTGGGTCAGCGACAACATTAACAAAACATCTGGAACAACCTTGTAAGCACAGTTAAAGTATCCTAATAATAAAAACAGCAATTGTGCAAGGCGCATTCCCTACCTTTTCTGCCACTCGCCTTTCAAGACGTGCCATATAGCTCAGGGAGGTCCCAAAGCTGTATTTACATGAGCTTTCCAAGAAGCTATTAGTAAAGCTTGGGAATCTAGCTGTGCATCAGTGTCTGGAGATAACTGCAATGAAGCTTTTTACATTGCAGTAAAAAGTGGGGAGGATGCTCTAGAGAAGATGATATTTAAGTCTGCCTAGACGTAGCTTGGATGCACACACAATTTGAGCAGTTGGGACAGCCACAGAGACTTTGGTGACAGAGCAGACATCCTCCATTGGGGCTACAAAATCCCTCAGTTTAATACCAAATATTCTACCCATCCTTTGCTATATATTTATCACCATGGAGCAAAATGTATTAGATATAACATTTTGTCTTCCTATGTAGTACATAGAAATCTGTCGAAACAGTTGCTGACAGCCTTTCAACTATTCATTGGAAATGGGGACAGCAGAGGAAGGGGGAACACAGGCCAGGAAAAACAAAAACAAAAACAACAAAAAAACCTCTTTGTTTTAATGCATCTTGAAAACAAATCTATGATAACAGAGAAAAACATTTAACAAATAAACTGAAACTTGTGCAAGAATCCCAATAACTGTATTATCTGTGGAATAATCTGCAAAACCATGGACTCATTTTAAACAACCATGTCTGCCATGAAAATAATGAACGAATTATTCAATACTTATCCAATAAGAGAGAGCTACTGAATAGGGTCTAATTCAACACGGGAAAGTAGCCTGTTGGATCCACCTAATGACTGAAGTTGGGGGAAAACAACCAATTAATGATGCAGCTTCCCAAAAGGCACAAAACCCAGAAACATCACCCTCAGAGTCTACGTCTCCTGGGTTGCAGCCTCAAGAGGATGCCCAGATTCATTAAATGTTTCAGCATCGTCTCAATACAAGTTTGCTGAATGTAATGAAACCAAGTATAAACCAGAGAGCAAAACAAGATTAGAGATCAGCAAGATGGTGTTCCCCTCATGAATCCAAACAAAACAAGATACTTTGAACTATTTCCAGCATGACTTCAGCACAAAATAACATTTGCAATTCAACGTAATAGCTGATGTTTTAACTGCATGCAGCAAGAGCCACGGGAACAGTCACGCATAGCGGCCCCAAGTTTAACATCAGCTGCTCGGCCTTCAAACGAAACGAGAAAAGATTGCAAAAGAGCGGTGCCGTACTTCAAAGCAGTAACAGCCTTTCAGATAACGGTTAAAGTGCTTACATTGACTCTTCTAGCACCTGAACCCAAGTAGAGCACGCTGGTTGCTATCAAAAGTTTTGGTGTTTACTAGGTGCCCGGTCCCATCCCCAGACATCTCAGGCACGTGACATGGCACTTGAAAGGAGCTGGGATGGCATTAGCCATCAAACCCCAACTGAAGACTCACGTACACGAGAGCCAAGTAGTAAAAACTGAGCCAAAGCAAAAAAGAGCACAAGCAAAGAGGATGCAAAGCAAGACAGAAGAACCATCTTCTCTTTGAACACATGTGAGAATTGGTGAGCACGCCCTAATGGGAAATCCTTTTACTTGGGCCCCGTAAGCTATGAATCCATGTCAAAGCAAGTCAGAGCCAGCCTCAGGACAAAGGAACAGTCATTTGCTAATTCAGTGGACAAACAAATCTGGAGAAGGAAGAGTCTCTCTTTGGATGAAGGATTCATCAGTAGCAGGTACAGCCTATTTTCATTAACTGCAGCCATTTTCTACTAGCGTATCCTTCGCCTTTTCCAAGCAAGAGGGGAGGAGCTATGTGCATGAGGGAAAATAAATTAGGAGACAAGAGCGAAACTATCAACCTCCTTTATGCTACTCACTTGCCAAGAACCAGCCAAGCTATTTAAGAAGCAGCAATGGCTAGGAAACCTACCAGAGTCAAATCCGATCGATCTGAACAAACTAAGCACAGGGAACATACAATATCTGCTCCAAAATTCAAGTAAATCTTCAGTTTTGGATAAGTGCCCAAGATGTTACGCCATCACTTCCCTCCTTGGACTCCTCACTCCTCTCTTTGGCCGTTAACGTGGCAGGAAGCAGCAGCAGCAGCACATCAGACCATGGACTGGATTCGGGTACTCCCAGGGGATTCACTCTTCACCCTCCTCACTTTTCAAACACAACCTGTGGCCTTTGTGTTTGTACCACAACCACCTATGTGGATCCTGCAATGTCCACTTGCCATTCCCACTTCCACAGGACAGTTTGCTGCATGCAGCTTACATGCATCTGGAAAAAGTCAGGGGGGAAGGTTAGCGGGGGGGGAGAGGGGATGTGTCAAACAGGAGCCAAGAAGGATGCCCACACCTTCTCCGAGAGCGAGGGTAAAACCAGCAGCAGGCTGGCCAGGAGCCACTGCAAAAGGTGTTGCCCGTTGTGTGGAGAAGGTGAATAAAGACACGTCACCTCCTCAGTCATCGCAACGTCAAGCTCGGGCATGCCTGGCAGCAAAGGTATTACTTAAAAAGTCAGTGTGACAACGCACTCATGTCCTGTGGAGGATACAAACCCCCTCTGAATTCACATTCAGTTCCACACATGATTAATAAATCTCCCCAAAGGTACTTTTACGTGTACAAGCCAACACCCAGAAACCAGTCACCACTTTTAATGGAGATTATCTCCCATGCATTTGACGTTTCACAAAGTGGTGGGTTTTTGTTGTGGGGTGGGGTTTTTTGTTTTGTTTTTATAAACATCTGCTCTAGCCAACTGTTGCCCATTTAATTGGGAAATTTGACAGCTGAAAATCTTGGTGCCTGTTAAACTACGAAACAGACTGCACTGGAATTTAATTTTAACCATTCCAAGTCCTTGCCGTATTCACATACATTTTTATTTCTGAACAAGCAAGTTAGGCAAAAATATCTTCATAGATACCACATACGCTGAGGCTCTGCTCCATGAAGTTAAGTTTGGTAGGTATACGCATACCTGGCAAGCTTAAACAAAAATCATTAAGAGACACCGAAATCCAATTCCAGCCATAAACCACTGCTTTCCACTGCACTATCTGCTTTAAATAGTCACCGGTACACTGTCATTATACAGCAATCAGTGCATGTGCTTTGCTCTCCCGGTCTAGAGAGCTGCCACGGTCAGAACCATTAAGTGCTATATAAAAGTAACGACACATTTTTTTCTCTTTCAAAGCCACTGCAGTTTAAGTTTAAAAGACAATTCAGCAAGCAGCTATATCAAGCACATACAGTGCCAAACTGGAGGATAAGTATATTTATATAACAAAAGGCTTCCTGGACTATTTTAAGGCTCAAGTTCTGCAAAGCTAACAATGGAGGAAAGGGATGTTTTCCCTTTGTTTAAAAAGAAAAAAAAAAATGCTCATACAAGGCAGGGGGGGAGGTCATTGAAGAGATGGCAGTATCTTGATATTTCACTATATTAGATCCCTAGATTGCAGCAACGAGTCATCTACGTGCCTTGGGACCCCACGAGTTTGGAACATATGTTGTCATATACCAAAACAAATGCACAAAAAATACAGAGGTCCCAGATACCAAGGCATCTGCAAGTGATATCTTAACGTAAATTACAAGGCCAGATGCCCAGCAGTACTTGGCTTGAATCTTTTCCATTTAGCATGGAACTAAGCAGCCCTGCACCTCCTGCACTGTACCTGTTGATGGTCAACCCCTATTAAATCTGCAGTAAACTTTAAGTAATAGATTACTACATTATTCACAACCTCTGTGTAGGAGACCTAGGGGAAACAAAAGTTGAATTGACACAGTGACACGAGCTTCTGGGGTCTGGTAAAAGTGTCTTCCACCCTTAATATTTATATAGTTGAAGGAGGGTGGGGAAAGTAGGAATTTTTCATGACTGATGAAAACAAGCCTAGAGATGAGTTTGTCCAGAACAACTATCACATAGATGCCAGCTTTCAGAAAGCAGCAACTGCAAGAGTAAAACCTGCTCATAAATATTCTCCTTACGTGTGACACACACAAAAATGAGTTTCCCCGATTTCAGTAGCGTTGACGTTTAGTCATGGCATTTTTCTCATTATTTCTGATTACTGATGGTATTTTTTATGGTATCTGTGGAAGTGCTAGAATGTCTTAATAGTACAACACTTGAGATTTGGAGGCATGCAGTACTGTGGCATCTGTAGGAGAGGGGCTAAAACCAGCTTTCCCAAAACCAAATTTGCTTGGGGCACCAGGAAGAATTACAACTGCTTTAGGAAGAATTACAACTGAAAGTTGTTTTTCTGCTCTGTCCCCCACCACAGCCTCTCACAATCAGCCAGTTCAGTCTCCCCAATATTCAAGAACATTTTGAGAAAAAGGCAGCAGCTTTCCCAACAAAGAACTGAAGGCATGAAAGACTTGGTTCCTTCAATGTACTATTCACTCAGGTTACACACAAACAACAGTTTTAAAACCACATTCTCTTCAAAATCTGTATGCCCAATAGCTCCACTTTGATTTTCTGATTCTTACGACACCTCCCCCTCTAGCCCTTAAATCAGTCACGGAGCTTTCCAGCACAAATCAAACCCACCAAAACCACGACATTGCTAAAAGATGCCTTTCAGCAAATCATCGCACAGCTTTAAAGGATTATTAAAAGACAAAACCGTAACTACAAGCAGCAAGACTGGGCATACACCCCATTTATTTCCTCTTTGCAGGTCATTCATCTATGTCAAAGCCAGAACTGGGAACAGAAACCAGGTATGCCAGCCACCAGTCTGGTTGTCTACCCAATATATCACTCCAGTTTCAACAGCCAGAATGGCAAAGATTTCCTTACAAGCTGTCTGGAGCATTTATACACAACCTACATCTTCTCAAGTTTTGCTCTTAGTTATCCTTACCTGGAAGCAGGAAAAAAGGAACCGATCTAAGTCATCTTTCAGTTGACTTTTCCCAAGACTATACAATTTAGAACTGGAGTTGGACTGTTTGTGTAATTTTTATTTTTTTTTTCTTGAGTGAAGACAGTGTCAGGCTGGCACAAGCAACCCCTAAGCTAACAGAATATGGAGGGGATCATCATATTCTCTACTAAGCCACACTTTTAAATGAAAGCCTCACTTAAAGAAACCAGGTTCCAAAAGAAACAGTGCCAGGCAGCTGTAGGACATTAAGTGAGATGATAGAAATGCACAAGCCAGGGCCATTGACTGCTGCCAGTGCTGAACAGTGCCATTGGCACACATGCAAAAAAACCCGATTAATCCTAAGCAAAACTGGTATTTGCCCGTGCAAGTCCAAAACAAGAACTTATCCAAATTCAGGTCACATTTAATATCAGTTTACAGTAAACAAAGCATTGAAAACACACACCACTCCAAAACACACGTGCTTGAAAATGCAAAATTCATTTACTTACCTGAAATTGCTTTTCTACCCAGAGCACTCGATTCATCAGGTTAGAATCTCACTACGAATATGAGAGTCAGAGCTCAGAAGACCTATTGCTGGCTGCTTCTCAAGTAGGCATAAGAGTCACTATTAAAAAGAAAACAAATAAAAAAATGACATATTAAGAAGCAGAGCTAACAGCAAGCTTTTTATTAAAATATTAGCAGTTATTACGACGCGAAGATGACCTCAAGACCTACCAATAGCTGGGATACACGGTAAACACTGCGCTAACATGGACAGCTGCATTTTAAAAATACTATTTCCCAAAGGACGCAGAAAAAGAGAAGATCCCCATGTCCAAAAAAGGCCGATAAGCAGCTTTCATTGGATCTGAAGGAGGCCTGGAGTGCTGCTTCATCCCGTTCATGGCATCCCACAGAGAGCCGAACCGCTGCTCTCCACACGCGCCAGCCGTTCTGCGGGAGCCTATCTTGGATATACAGTCGTTTTCCTCCCAGCCTGCACCAGGTAAGAGTGGTTTGGTTGAGACCACCACCCCTAGAACAACATGGGAAATGGAACAGCCAGAAACAGGCCACTGACCACCTGGTTTGGTCCAGGGGCACCATCAACCAGAAGCCATCTACTCCCAACATCACGGGAATCTCTCTCTCCCTCCCAAAAGCCATACCCAGGTCCAGCAATACCCAGAGCATCTTTTCTTTAACGAAAACAGCAGTCAGGCAGAACAACTCTTGGGATACACATTGGCACTCGGAGCACAACCTAAAGAAATAAATCTCAACATTTTCTTTGAAGGGAGCCGGTGAAGTCACCAGGGCACTGAACCAGGTATCACACGAAATAACAGGTTTTGCTGACTGATGCAGGGGGAGCAAAGGAGGAAGGCTGAAAGCCTTTTCTGATCGTCTTTGAGATAACAAAGATCATTCAGGAGAGAAAGGAAGCACTTGCACTGAAGCAAAACCAAAATGTAAAAGAGGCAGCACCCAGGTAACAGGTTTCTCTCCATCCCTGTTAGCGAACTTTTGCAGAGCCAAACGTTTGAGCCAGCTGCAGTAGACAAACCACTCGGCCCCGCAGGGGGAAGCAAATACACTCCATCCACCCCGCCAGCTCTGAAGGGAGATAAAACCAGGGGGAAGACTGAGAAGAGAACCAGCCCCTTTTTCACATGGGGCTCTGTAGGGCTATTTCAATGAAACTTTCGGATAAGGGGGAACCAGATGGTCTCCCTGCTCCGTTCACATTAGTCAGAAAACTGTGATTCATACATTTCCATTCAAATACTAGTTGGGGCTGGGGAGAGGGAATCAAATTCCACTTGCTGAAGTAGAAGCAAATCCAAGTAACTGTCTGCCAGGCAGCAAGCAGTCTGCAGCACGGCAATTCTGCTTCCTTGGACTCCCTTTTAGCTACATTTAGGATTATTTGGAAAATCGCTTTTGGCTTTTGCACTGCATTCTTGCCTTGTCTTCAAGATCATTCCGTCCAAGTGCTTCGGGCAGGGTGCCATCAGGCACACCCCTCTCTGAACACCCACCGGCCCAGCCTACACAGCCAGACAACTCCGCGTAACAGGCTGGAAGTCAAATGGGTTTTGTTCGTCTGGACGGAGCCATGGCACACTGCCAGCGGCAGAGCTGCTCAGTAAAAGCCTCTCTAGCCTGCCCCGTTTGCTGTAGGATTGTAGTGGTAAGAGCTAATGTTTACAAAATGTAAAAAGTTATACATCCCATGAACACCCACCAGCACATCTTCAGTAAGGAGGAAGGCCCTGTTTCCATGAATAACTGCACTCTTATCTCGTATCAACAGCCACCCTCCCAAACACAGCATACTCGCTCTGCTCGCCGGCACTCACTCATCTGCCAAGTTTTATGAAGCCCCAAAAGCCGCCCATCTGCTGAGAGCAGCATCAGCGTGAACCGCGAGAAAGCCAGCCTGCCATACCCCTCCCCGCACCCGGAGGGAAAGCTCCAGACTCTGCCTACCCGCTCTTCTAGGAAGGACGGATCCCCCCCAATCCAAGAGACAATGGAGCATAAACTGGCACTTGAACATAAACACACATTTTCGATAAGCAAGCCATGAATCAGCATGTGCTGCTGAGCACCACGACAGCTCCCAAGATGCTCCACATCAGCTGTAGCCTCTTCCTCTCCGGTATAAAGCCACACACACCCCGCAAGGACACGCTTTCTGCCACACACAGTTATTTCTGAGCCAGTTAGAAGAAAGTAAAAGCAAGTCACACCAACAGTTAGCTTCGTTTACTACCAAAGTTACACTGATAGCAGAACTGTATGGCAAGGTTTGATTAGAGCTCATTCCTATCTTTCTTGTGGCACACACAGCACTTCATTGTATTTTTTTTTTTTTTTGTTAAACTCTAACACGTGTTCTACACTTTTCAGAATAAAAGATCTACCTTACTTAAATTGATTAGCCTGGCTGCCAAACTCCTCCATCTTCAGCTCCTTCCCCCGAAGGAAGACCCTTCTGTTTGCACAGCGCTAGCTTCTGAGCTTCTGCTCTGCTGGGGTACGGGCTGCCAAGTTCAGGGCCCAGTTTCCTTAAATTGCATTTCAGTATCTTTATGGAAGTAGTTCAGCTTCTGGAGTTGCTAAGCAATAGGGAGCCGTACGGCAGGAGAGAAGCCCACTTCTCTTTTAGCATATAATGTGACAACGTTCAGTTCCGTCTGCGATACGCTTGCGCTAACATCCGCAGCATCTCCTTAACGCAGAAGTACCAGCCGAGAAGCAATTCCGATGGTTTTGATGCTATGAAGACTAATTTCTGAAGTTACTTGCCAGTCTTGTTCTCCATATCACAGGGTGGCTAAGAATTACCAGTCATTGTCAATACCACCCAAACGCTCCCTAGAGCGTCACTAGCTTATTGAGAATACATGCACCATTTTACAACGCCTGAGCTACTATATTGTAACCAGCACAGCCTCGAGCTTAGGACAGGCTTAGAGTTGACACTGCTAATGCATTTAAATAGCTCACAGCTTGCATAAACCTGCAGGATTTCCAGAAAGAGGAAATAATTTCCTCCATTAATATTCAAATGTTTTCCAGATGAATGCTACCATCCTTATTATCCATGCAGAACTGTTAAGTGAACCAACCACCCACATGATTTAGGAGAAGGAACATCCACATCTAAGTACCGAGGGCCACTTTTTGAGACTTTACAGAAATAGAAATGTTTCCTTGTGGGGCACATCAGCTGTGCCTGCAAAGCACAGACACGAAGCTTTGGGAAGGAGGACTCTCCCCTTCCTCTTTTCCTTCCCACTTCACACGTACACGCCAGCAGCAGCGTTGCAAAAGGAGCAGGAGTGGGCTGTTCTCTTACTTCCTTATCCAACATAAACAGCAAGGACCAGGAATGTCTGCAAAGGCGGGATTAACCGGCTACTGACTGCTACCCAGAAAAGGCGCCTCAATGATTAGAGCAGCGTTTTCATTTTACACCCTAGCAGAGGAAGGCAGGCGTATTTCCACATTTCACTGGCACGTCTGCTTCTCCTTTGCCAGACACACTAAAGCACTCCTTAAAATACACTGGAGAAATTCAGCCTAAATAGTTCACTTGCACGAGTTTGCCAACCCAGTATGCTGTGGATTAAAGAAATCAAATTAATTGATTTAAAGACAATGTAAGGGGTTTTCAGAGAATGTTCAGCCGATATCTATGACGATGTTTTAATCCTCCTCACAGTTAATTCTTTGAACATAGGAAGCCAGTAAAATTTGTGACACAGTTCTTATACAGAAAACATCTCCAAAGGCATGCTAATCACTGAGCTATTTTGCCAATTGCTCCTAACCTACAGTCGTTTGCCTCTGCGCTCTTCCTGCAGAGACAATAAAATCACACAGCTAATCGTAATGTAGCGCTTGCCCCAATGAAAGGGCATGTAAGAAAAGACTGATCGCCCTTTGTTTTACAAAGATGGATGTACAGTAGGGAACCATTATCTAAATACTACTTCCCCCTCTTCCCCCCCCCCCGCTTTTGTTATTATATTTCAGGGTAACTTTCATTTTACATTTTTGTCTTTAATTGTAAAAGAGAGGAATATTTTTAACCCCCATTTCCATTTTAGGAAGAGTTAGAGACAATTTCCCCTTGCCAGACACACCGCATTTTTAATCAGTGCCTGGTGAGGAACTAAGGGAGGCGGCCCAGAAACATACCCTTCATCCTTTTTGTATGGAAGGGCGGTAGCAAAACAGCTAAGCGTGCTGGAAACTCATTCCTAGTGTCCCAAAGCTCTCAGAAAACTGGTGTTGTCAAGACCAACAGCAACATAGTTATGTGAATTAACAACATTCATTCACAGGATTACCTTTGTTTAGTTCTTCCAGCATCCCAATGACCTGAAGGAGGCACTGGGAACAAAAATGAGGGGAGGAAGCTCAAAAGATTTCAGTGACAAATGAAAGATCCCGTTTGCAGCAAGCACACTTTCTTCACTATTAAAATTTTGCGTTTTCAGCACAGAAATACACGATTGTGCCCAGTCTCACATCTAAAACATCTGTGTACTTTCTGCATTAGCCTGTACAAAGCCAGCCAATACACTACCAAGTCTTGATTTCCATTTTATGCCATAAATAAGGTGAAGTATAATTTTTAGAAGGGGTGGGGACGGAGGGGGATGGGGCGGGAACAACTCCATGAGCACCAGTTAAGATGACAAACTTTTGAGGTGTCTTACTAAATAACTATGGCAGAGAGAGGAGGAGATGCAACAATGAGGGAATCATCTTCCATTAAGGAATAATCAGATACAAACCCCGCTTTGCCTGTTGCCTTGATTTATTTTTAGGTCACATTGTAAGAGATATACCACACAAGTACGCAGCAAATAGCAATCCCGTTAACAGGAGACAGTCTC
>KL263636.1:44393-56762 GCA_000699545.1 Podiceps cristatus
TCTCCTGGAGGTGCTGGGTTCGGTTTGGTTGTCCCCGTCCCCTTCGCTGCCCCGTTGAACTGCTGTTGTCCTAACCCGCGGGCTTTGCCTCCCTGTTCCCGGGTCTCCCCCCACCCCGCGGGGAGCGACCTCCTGGCACCCGGCCACCAGCTGGGCTGAGCCAGGACTGGGAGGTTCCCCACGGCCCAGCCCGAAGCAGTCAGGCTGTTATTTAAGACGAGGAATTAACTACATCGGTCAGCAGGGACAAAAGCGTGACAGATAACCGGGGAGATTCTCAAACACCATTCAACTCAATTATCCCAGGGGTACAGAACGGGAAGACGGGAATATTAAGAATGTTATTGTTCAAAAGCTGCAAAGCATCATCTCCTTTTCCGGTCTTCTCATTTGAAGACAGACACACTCTCAACATATTTGATAACCGATTCCTGGTTTAGTAGAGCGGCAAAGGCCAAAGCAGATGTGCTGTACCCTCTTGCTGCAGGTGCCGAGCTGGGGGGGACAGTGACCCCCTACGCCCCGCTCCCTCCAGCCCCACTACATGGGTTCTGCAGTAGTTCCCCATTAGCGCACTTTGCTCTGCGCTCTCCTCGTTCGGCTCCGCGGGCCCCTCACCCCGGAGCTCCAGGCCCACGCTTTTCTCAGGCTGTCATTTCGTTGTTTGCCCCTGCCAGGGAATTCCCAACCACAGGCTAGTTCTGCACCAGTGACTCGCTTCCATGAACTGCCTAATTAATCAACTTATCTCGAGCTACATTATATTCAGGTAATTTTACATTTGTAAATGGGGGCGGGTGGGGGAGTTAAGCTTTTATAATGGGGATCTGGCAGGTAAGGAAACGTTTTCCTGCTCTGTTCACTTCCCTACGTGCAGGTTTAGAGCAAGGTACTTCTGTATTGTTATGTTAAACTCCACTAGGAGATCCTCTGCACCACCAGAGCAATGAAACGGCAAGTCTTGGCATTCCCAAAAATGTATGTGCAGAAAGATAAGCCCTACAGTTTGATCAGTTGTTTCCATGTAAGGTACTAAAAAAAAAAAACCAAAACATATGGACGTTCACATAGGCCTTACTCGTACTGCCTTTCTGGAATCTGCCTGCTGCAGGCAGAGACCTCAGACAAACAGGAACTGTGAGCAGTGAAACCCAGACAATCCAATAAACCAAAAAGCCCCAAAGAAAGTAAGTTTTGGAATAAACTTTGGTCAACTTGGTGCTTACCCTCCATAAGGTTAAACTTCAGCCCTACAAGATTGTTTTTCTAGACTAGTCTTGTGCAACACTTATATTTAGGAATACTAGATGAGGCTCAAGAGCTTAAGCAAAAGCTAGCAAGTTTATTATGGGTCCCTGATGAGACCCCTGGCACTAACCTGCAGAAATAATCACAGCTTTTCCACGAGAACAAAGATAATTTCAGTCTTGCTCTAAAAAGCCAGTGCTATTGCTTTATTAGTACTGAACGAGTTGTGAGACCAAGCGCACATCACAGCCACCACAAGACAGTAAAACTGTCTTCATTTTCCAGTTTTTTCTTACACCAGGGAGAAAAGTAGTTAATGCCAGGCATATTAAGTGCCAAAATTAGCTGGTTTGCTTCAACACAACATACAAAAACCATCTGCAGTACTTCCTGAGGTACAAACAACAAAAGCAGCAAGTCACGCAAGATTTTCAAGTCTTAGTTAAAGGAGGCGGAGGAAAGACCTGTGTTCCGCCTCTGAAAGCACAGAGGGGCGGAAAGGCAAGTTTCTCATAGACCAAGAGGATCACACGGCACCTCCAGGTTTCACAGGACCCCTGCAGCCTTTAAAAATGAGAGATCTCTCATTTTCCTTCTCCAAAGACACATACTTCAGAAACCCGCTGGGAGAGAAAGCCTACTTCTGAAACACACGTAAGTAGGCGTGCAAAAGGCACCTGCGCTGCAGCAGGTTGCAAGGGTGTCAAACTAAAAGCCATAGAGATTTTAGTCTCTGCTGCCAGTCAGTACAAAGAGATATCAGCAAAGCTGCCTTGCAGCACTGAATTTACACGTCAATACTAAAGTAGACAGAGAGGTCAGAATATAACAGTCCCCTTCAGTCTCCTTGTCCACTCAAATTCTTCTCCTCACACTTGTAAAACGACACAGCTTATCCCAGTCAGCCTGATTAAGCCATCAGAAGAACCGTTGCTGGTGTCCTATCAATGACAGAAATTAGCGGCATCACCGCCTCACCAAGAGACCTTTTCAAGTCACTGCAGAAGATGGAAGTACAGAAAATAAATCTACTTTCCGATTTACAAGGGTTATACTCACCTCAGAGAAATTAGAACGACCTTTTGCCTTCTTCAGCCCCCCACCCCCCTTTTTCATTTGGGGGCTGAATTAATTACAGGCCAGAGAGCAGAAGAGCATTACCTCGGTCTCAGCGGTGCGCTGAAGTGTCTGTGCCGCCCTGACCTAGACAGATTGCACTGACCAGGAGAAAGCCTCTCCGCACAGTGCAAACACCAGCGTGACAGTAAGGAAAGCTGAAATCTGTTGTGCTATCTCATTTCCCATTCCTCTGCACAACACATTTTATTTTTAGGTTGTAACATCTGATGCAGGAGGGAAATAAAGGACAGGCACAGGCACAACAGCTGAAAACAAACTCTGAAACACCAAGAAAGAGACATTTCCATTTCACGTTTAGTTACATTAGCTACACCTTCAACTCACATTCAGCATTTCTGGAGTCACTGTGGCAAGATTTATACTGTCACACTGATGTCACCTTCACATGTGGTTTCCCCGCAGTCACAAGCTGCTTACAAAGAGCCTGTCGCCATCCTTGCGAACTAGATCAAATGCCTCTTGCTTAATAGGGAAACAATACGACTGAACAAGCTGGGTCAGGTACGGACGAGGAGGACGCAAGGGAGATTGCGCAGGTGACTCCCGAGCGGTGGTTCAGCAAAGAAATCTCCAGTATGAGAATTTACAAGTTAGCAAAGCTCTTTTATAACTACAAGTTACGTGAGCCACAGGCAGATTCTCCCACAGCTCTGGGGAGAATCTGAAGGTCAGGAAGAGCAAGGTACGAAAGCAGGCAACACAGAACAGATCTCCCGTTTTAAGCTGACACGATGTTTAGATACATGGGCACAGCGACCCTCTAGCAGTGGCCTGTTCCCTTCTCACACACGATGCTTCCCTACAGTTAAGGAACTTTCTTCTCATAGCTCACTGCAAACGTACACCACAGGTATGCATCAAAGCAACAGCTACACAGCGAGGCCTGGGCAGCAAGTTCTGCGAAGCTAAGGAAAAAGAAGAAAATAGGCCAATAACAAGCACACCCACACCTTTTCCTGAAGCAGCTTCTCTTGACAGAGAGCTAATTTTCACCTCAGACAGCTGGCAACAGAAGTAATGCAGGGTCTCTGACAGGCTAAAGCTCTGCTGCAGTTCCTTTCATGGCGAGACTTTTTTTTTTTTTAATTTATCAAGCACATCTCACAAATCTCTCATACAGACTTAAAGTCAGGGGTTAAGTGGAGCTGAAGTGAGACAGCATATCTGCCACTACGCTAGAATTGTCTTACACGTTGCTTTTTGCTAATTCTGTCAGTGCCATAGTTATCAATGGGAAGCAGGAGGAAGCTGGAAGGCATATCTGTTCGTCAGAGCAGCACGGAACAGGTACAGGCACAGTAATTCAATACATACTTGCCCTCTGGGACTACAGAATTCCACGGCTGGGTCTGCAGAGGAGCTCATTGACCAGCTGAGGTATGGCCTGCTCCCAGGTTTCACAATCCGTGCCTGTTTCTTGGGTCTCCAGAGGCCAAGCCAGCGGAGGCCCTGCTATCAGTGGGCTGGAAGCAGTTTATTCCCCCGTGGTTATGAAATGCAGCAGTTCAGCAACAACCCTCCTGACAATACGCCATGCTCAGAGGAGCCATGGACCTCAAATGTCCAGCGAGGCTTTGCTGTCATCTGTCACACACACCCCAAATCCAGGAAAAACTTTTTTCTCCTGTGACACTGACTTGAGTCTCCTGGTATCACCAAAAACCAGGAATAAACCTCGTAACACCAATGCGGTGTTAAAAGACTGCATTCTTTATTGCAGTGCTGGATGCGCAGGGGATCTCTCCACCCAGTGTGCACACTGTTGCGACAGCAAGCACGATATTTATTCACTATAATTATACATATTCATGTATTTTTCCTGGAAAAGGCAGTCTTATGCTAAGGAGTTATTGGAACTCATTTACATGCTTCCTGCCTTCTCGTGTGTGCCCATTGGTTTGAGTCGGTGGTCTCCAGGGGTCCTCCGGTGGTCTTTGGTGGTCGTACTTCATTGTCCTCTTTGGTTGTCGTACTTCATTGTCCTTGCGGGCATGCGCAGTAGTACCAGTCTTATGCAACGTGTTCCACCTGTCCAGAACGACCTGATTAATCAGCAGATTAAATCAGTAAAACTATTGTCCAGTTGGATTGGACAGTGCAAGGAGGGCATTAGTACCAGGAGGGCATTAAGGTTAGTTGATTCCATTACCTTGGTTACAAAAAGTTAGAACAAATTGATCTCTCTGGTTACACTGGGAAGAGAGATTCATTTATTCTTTTGTTGCAGTGGTCAGAAGAGACCTGCATGTCTATGCACTGAGGGCAATGAATTCAAGCTGGATTTGCACTTGACTAATTTCCTGCAAGTAAAAAGCAAAGTTACGAGCTGATACCTGAGAGAATGACAGGGTGGCCTTAATTAGTCTACAAAGCAGTGTATAAGAGCACCTGATGGGCAACACTTACTCTGTGTTAAAAATCAATACGTGCCTAGTCTGATGCAAATAATACCTAAATCTCGGCAGGAGCGCTTTTTAAACGGGCTTAACACACACATTAACAAATGGCAGGTGACTTGCTAGGGGGCAGGGGGGAGCTGAGGGCAGCACATGTCCATAAATAAAGTAACTCAAGTTTGCCTGCAAGTACAGCTGAGCCCTAAGGAAGAAAAAAAAAAAAAAAAAAAAAAAAAAAGATTTGAAACTTCCAGTCACAACAGTTACTCCAATTTGCAAAGGTTCCCATAGCTTGCAGCAGAAGTTTGTTTCACCTGCCTGAAGTTTTCTACCCTCTGTCTTGTCCTAAAAGCCATCAACTTGGAAAAGGAATGTGCTGGTCCACACCCCTGCCAGGCTACAGGAACTGCTTTTTTAATCTTGTTTCTTCTGGGCATCGAGAAGCATTTGTGCATTGCTGCAACATCCCTCCTATGCAGTTAAATAAAATGCAAGGGATAGTTACCTTACAGGCTTCAGGGAAATGATGATCAGTATTCATTCAGAAATTCCTTATTAAAAAAATTCTGTTTTCAGAGCTTGCTTTTGAGAGCACTCTGTTTGCTAGGCCTTTGCCTTCAAGGCAGAGCAGAGCCCTTCAGGACCAGCAAACCTGGATGGGCACTAGAAAAAGCAATTGTGAGAGATGCACTTCAAAGCTGCCGCGCAGCTACCTGGCAGCCCGCAAAGCCTCGGCTATTCTGCAGCAGGCTGTCTTTCCCAGAAGCAACAGTTCAATACCGAGAATTGCCACCAGCACGACTAACAAACGTACACTCTGAGTTCAAACATATGAAGATTGGGATTTAACTTTGACCACTTCTAAAGAGGAGCCGCAGAAGAAGGGATCTGACAGTCTTTCCGCCGCACAAACCAAACGCGCAGGGCTGGAGAAGGCACGGCCACGGAGCTGACAGGCACAGACAGCTCTTCTGGACGGAGGAACCGCCTTGTCCCACTCTCACCATCACCAACATTATTTTAAAAGCCTCAGGCCCCACAGCCAGACGTATGACCAGCCTGGTTTTGACCTGCATGAGCAACTTACCCTCCCTGGTGTCTCATCATCTCCCCACTTTCACTATGCAACCTCAATGCTTTTAAACTTTGTTTTCAAGTTTTACTGTGGTTTTTGTATTTCAGCAAGAGCTGCTTTCCTTTCTCCTTCTGATGGTTTCTACGGTAAAGTTTGATATCGCATCCAGTTACCAAATTGTGGCTTTTGAAAGATGAGCAAGTTCCCTCAAGAAACCAAAGTACAGGATTGGAGAGAGAGAGAGGGGAATTCCCTGCTGCAGTCTGTTCCTGGTAAAAATGTTAATAGCTGGGAGTCTGAAAGCTGCATCTGCACAGATGCGAGGGATTAATGATCTCTTCCAAATAAGTTTGTCAAAAAGGAAAACATTACTCTGGCTTTTGCACTACTTCCCTTTTTAAGAGGCCATATCCTATAATGCATCTGTTACTCAAATTTTCCGTTAGCTTTACAAACCCTAAAGAGCCTCTTCCAGTTTTAACAGTTAATCAAATGATTTATGAAAGGTGCAAAAACACTAAATTGGCAGGAAAGAGAAAAACTGAGCTCCAGCAACATGTTTGCAAATTTGACCTGAACAAAACAACATATTTTCTCCAAAAAAAGGGGGAGGAAACTTGAGCTACGTGTTCCTCAAAAGGGAAAAATGCTGCTGGGGCTGTAGGGTAATCTTGAGCTTGGGAGCAAGGAGTCACTGTTGGTAGAAAGGACCTTCCCCAACCCGCACAGAGACCCCACGATGCCTTATTCAGAAGGGATAACAGAAACATAATACCAAAAAGAGCGCTGGTACCTAAAAACATCCAAATCATGACATTAAACAAACCCGTTTGAAAAGGGCTGTTTCTGTCCTTTTCTGTTTAGCAGCCCAACGCAGCACTTACCCACCAGCCCTGCTTTACAGGATTTGTTTTTGGAGTTGCCCGCTTTCGGTTCCCAACGTAAGCAAGAAATTTATGGACCAGCAACACCCAGGTCCCTAGAACTATCAGCAGTACAACATACTCTGCTTTTTGGGAAAAGAGACAGCAGTATAAAACTGAAAATTTGACAAGCCAGCTGGCCTCAGATCTGGCAAAAGAGAGGTTTTTGGATCCTCCTCCCCTCTACTACAGGCCCTCAAACTAGGCACACCTCAGGGTCAGGAATCCCCCCTCTAAAAGCCGTCTGTAAAGTCTTTGGGCTCACCAAGCGCCCCAATTCCCTTAGCTAATTCCCCTTAATTGCTGGGATGGGAGCATCCCCTCGGCAGGCAGGGAGGGGAGGCAGCCCTGAAGGGCCAGCTCGCCCAGCCCTGCCCTCCGGGGATGCTTAGCCCTGACTCCAGAGCCTCAACCATACACCTGCTGGGGAAATTACACCTCCTTGAAACCCCTAAATCTCGATCCCGCTTGCGATTCTGGATATAAACATGCAGGCTGATCTCTTGCAGAGCAAGCAGGATAGAGTGGCAGGTGTGACCTGGGTGGGAACATAACTGGGATGCCTGCACTTGTTAGTTTTATTCTGGCTGATCACAGACAGCTTGGTGAAAATCCAAACGCGCACACTTGCAACAAGCAGGATAAGGATCCTCCCTCCTCTCCCTTGCAGCTCTGCAGATTGTTTTTCACCCTTCTGCAGTCAGGCTCTTCAGCAAACACCCCTCCCAGCGCAGGGTTGTGGGGGACGTGGGAGGGTGCTTTGCCACAGTTACTGCCCCATCCTTTAACAACCAAAAAACAACCTGGATGGCACAACTGGAAGGTTTACCGTAATAGGCTTAACTGCCGAGACGGTGGCTGCAGAAGGGATATCTGATGCCCCAAAAGCATCTTCTGCTTTCATGAGATGTAGCCATGCATCTTTCTACCTAGGATAAAAGATGGACTGACACACATTGCAAAAGCCATGCCATTAAGGGAAAAAGGAAATGTTCCCCTCTAAGCTGTAATACACAAGAAAAATCAGCAGAGACCCTAAATTTCTGATGCTGACCTTACCAAGCCAGACTGTTTCCTGCTTTAGCACAAAGACTAGCCCTCAGTTTACACTTGATCAGCTGCACATATTGCCTGTTGTTACAAAAACTAAAACATTTTCATCCCCTCACTGAAACTTCTAGGAAATTAACTTCATGTAAGCATGAAAAGAGAATATGAGTTTGACAACACTTGCCAGAACAAAATTCCCAACACACACAAATGTGGTGACTGGTCTAGCAAAGGCAGCTGTTTAAATACCAAGCTCCCCTTCCCTCCTCACCCTTCATCTCACAACAAGGAGCTGGAGAGATGTGGTTTCTGTTTCCTTCCCTCTACCCTTCGCTAACAGCCACCTCCAGGGAGGTCCATGAGCCCAGGGGGAAGGCAGTGGCAGCAGAGATCTCACTGGACATGACAAGGCCTTGAGAAGGTGGGAATGGACACGAGGAGGTGGAAGACGTGGAGGAACGTCAAGAAGACCGGTCCACGCAGGCCAGAAGGACTGCTCTAGGAGACGATTTGAAACTGTATGATTTTAGCTGTATTTCTGAGCATTGTAGAAACCTCCACTGACTTTGATGACAAGTACCACCACAACTGGTAGGTTTAATTTGGGAATACTTGCAAAGTTACACTGAGAATACTTCTATTAGATGCTGTGCTTAAGAACATATTGCCTTACTGCATGTGTACTGCACATCAATACTTACACTCGAGCACGCAGCTTTGTAAGTATCCAAGAAAGTCCCCTGATAAGGGAATAGCTCTCCTCCTCCTTCCTGCAGAGTTAACCACTGGAGGAACAGTGCTGCCCTCACCCTGCAAATGTAAATCATAGCAGTAAAAATACCAATTAAAAAAAAGATACTTTAAGACAACCTAACAGGCCCTGTATAAGACAATCTGCCTTCTAAGGGGCTGACTTGAGCTCTTCATTTAAATAAAGAAAAAAGTACAGCACAAATAAAATATGTGGGTTATTATTAAGTATACGGCAAGTCACTTCACATAAATGACCACAGAGTAATCCACCTCTGCTTTATAAAAAAAGTTTCTAAAGCAGTCCTTGAAATGAAACAAATCCTCAAATTCAGAAGAGGATAATACTGCCTCCATAGAAGCCAATGAAGAGACTGTTCCTCTTTTTATTTATTTTAATTCTCCCCTCATTTTTAAAGCTATAAACACAGGAAGATCAGCATGTTCATCTCTTCAAGTACTTCAGATGTTTCACTTTGCAGTGTCTGTGGAAATAAATGGACTTTTTCTTCCTTCTAGTTGAAGTTTGCGTTGCCTCTTTTAGTGACTGTTAGCAACATCAAGAGCAAAGACAAAAGGATGCAAGAACACAGCTGCATACCCGAACGCCTCACACTGCGAGCTCTCACCCTAAATCTTCGTCTGATTTCATACTTCTTTGTGTCTAGGATACAGACCAAAGGCAAGCCGGCATTCACACACATACACATTTTATCTAGAATACTGAGAACTGGCTTTATAAGCGCTGCAATCCCTTCCTAGAGGATTAGTCAAGGCTGCCACAGCACCAATGTAGCAGCACCCACATCTTCATTGTATCTTACTAAGACCAGGTACCGCGAACACCCCAGTGGCATCCTGCCCGTGCCTTGCCCGTTGCTCCTCCGCTTCCTCCCCTGCCACCAGATCCTTCCCCGGGAATTCCCACTCACGGCATCTCTGCTCCCTTCAGCCCCTTCTGCCGGAGGGAGGACATGGTGCTCCGCCAGCCCCTCGCTGTCTCCAGTGCCAGAGCACCAAGGCTGTGCCCCAGCGCAGCCCATCACCGGGCGTCTGCTGGGGGAGCAGGGGACAGGACTGCACTGGGCAGAGGGACTCTCACCCCAGAGGGAAAAGATCTCGCAGTCCCACACTCTGCTGCACTGCAGCATTGCTCCAGCACCCCAAAACCTACCAAGCCCAGGCAAAGTCTCAACGGCACTTGAGTGCTTCTTTCCAACAGCAGCGAGTTGCCCTAAATGAACACAGCATAGTCGATTACACGAGAGCTACATTAAAATATGCCCCACGAGCATTTAAGGCTGCATTAGGCTCTATCCCAACTATCCTAATTCAGGGAAGTACCGGGGAACAAGCAAGTTCAGGCATTTCCAGCTGTCTTTACAGGTCCTGCCACTGCACTGGCTATTCACAGCCAGCAAGTGCTTTAGTTGCCACCCCTTACTGCCTGCTTCGGTTTAGTCTACTACAGACCCACAATTGCCTCTTGTGGTGCATTTAAAAACAAACAAACAAAGAAAAAACCTAAACAAAAAAACACAACCAGCAACAACAACAAACCAACCCCAACAACGCATCAGTCACAAACGGTTCATTGCAGAAGTTATTCCACTTCAGTGGTGCAGAGATTGCCATTCGTACTTTGCACAACGGAGACTTGGAAGGAAAGTCGAGTACTACGGTGCTAGAGAGGGCAGAAAATGCGTGGCATGATCCCACGTGCTGGCATTCGCTGTGTTGCTATTTCCTTCTCGATAAGGTCCTACTCTGTTCGGTAAACCACAATGCATTTCTTGAAAACCTCCTGGGACACCCTTTAACACTGGAAAATGGGGAGATGAAGAGAAGGGAGAGAAGGAAGGAAAAAATTAAAAAAATTTTAAAAAAAGAAATATATCAGCTCTATGATAGCCATGAATTAATTCAACCCAGGAAGCTCACTTTGAATGGATGTACCTGAACCTTTGGTTCTCTGGAAACTGAATCCACAGCCTCTCAGCCTAAAAGCAGGCATTTAGTGACAGGGATCAGAGCCTACAGCTCTGAGGTGTTCACACTTCACCTGGGTCCCAGGGTTGGAAGCCTCCACCTGCAACCACCAGCTCAGAGTAACGCATCGGTGAAAAGCCGTCTCCCTCGCTCTAGGAAATTCAAGTAGTTCATCGCCAGTCAACATCTGGAGTTGGTCCACATGCTGAAGACATCAAAAATATTCTCGCTGCTACTTAGACGAAAACTCGTAATAAATGATCTAGGATCCTTTAGGAAGTACCATGCCATTCTTATTAGCACCTGCATACATACTAAATGCCATGCAATTAATCAAAGTCTTAATGGTAACATTTATACATGACAAGAGATGGGACTGAACTGTGTGCCCCGACTACCTGGGAATAACCAAGACTACACGGTGCAGCAACTTTTTCTGATGTTCAAAAGGGGTAAGGTGTATTTATCAGACTGTACAGTTGTATATCCAGCTACTCTGAAATCACTTCGCCCTGCAAGGTCCAACTATGCACAACGCAGCTGGAAACACAAGGCACTTACAAGCAGTAGCACCCTACCTATGAAAGATAAAGGCTTTGCCTTGATGCAGGTCACAAGAAAAATAAATTCTTCTCACATAGTGTAAAAATAGTCTTTCTAAACCTATTTGTGCTTGAAAGTGTTCAGATATAGTTTATTAATTATATTTACTAAGCAGTCTAGACAAATTATAGATTCATTTTTCTTGAAATCAGGTAAACAAGCTCAAATATGACTTGGATTTTCGTAATTATTGAGCTGTTTTGGCTTTTTAATTTGCTATGAGTCTTGCACACACAGTGAGATCAGACTTGGGAACCATCACCTTGAAAAGGCTGGAGCTATGTCGCCACAGTCGCATGCTACAGGAACACAAGTACAATCCCATTCCCAGTGGTGGCAGGATATCTTTGCATGAATACAAAGATCACACACCGTAACGCAAGTCGTTTATGTACTGAAAGTGCAGCTAGACAGAGGCAGGCAGAGTATTATCCACTTCATAATTTTTGTGAGGCTTATGGGAGAAGGGCCAAACGCTGATCAGCTTATTATCTAATCTGCAAATAAACACAAAGAATTATTTTAATAGCACGGCATCACATCTTGAGGACTGAATTTCAACATGTAGCTATTACAGTGGAACTGCTTGAAGGTGCAATTCCCGGCGATTTTTAGTATCTAGTCTGCTTTCAGGCTTCAACCATGAAAAGACCAAAAAGGAAGTCCTGACCATGGAAATGAGGCTACCAGATCATTAACAAATACAATCCAAAACAAACTATGAGGCCGACAAGTATTTTTGTAGAGTAGACACTTATCGTAGAGTGGACAGTTATTTTAAATATTTGCTCATATCCAACTACAAATGGACAGTATTAAAGCACTATTACCAGTGTGAGAGGAATTACAAAAATCAATGCAAACAGTCTAGAATCATAGAATCATTTAGGTTGGAAGAAACCTTTAAAATCATCAAGTCCAACTGTTAACCTAACACTGCCAAGTCCACCACCAAACCATGTCCCTCAGCACCACATCACCACATCCCCGGGCAGCCTGTTCCAGTGCCTGACAACCTTTTTGGTGAAGAAATGTTTCCTGATACCCAACCTAAACCTTCCCTGGCACAACTGAGGCCGTCTCCTCTTGTTCTGTCACCTTTTACTTGTGAGAAGAGACCAACCCCCACCTGATTACAACCTCTTTTTGGGTAGTTGTAGAGAGTGAAGGTCTCCCCTCAGCCTCCTTTTCTCCA
>JMFS01036192.1:0-20214 GCA_000699545.1 Podiceps cristatus
GGGGGAGGGAGGGGAGGGAAGGGGAGAGGTTCAAGGGGAGTATGGTGCCAAGCACACTGCTCACAGTTTCATGCCCACTGTATGTACAGTGACCTTAATACTATTCTTTGAGATATAACACCAGAGCTTTGATTCAATGGCTAGTGTCTTGCAAACTGTTTGCAATATTTTTTTTCCTTTTTTTGGGGGTGGGGGAAAAATAAAACCAAAACAAAAAAACACAAGTAATCAAATGTGCAGGCAATCTAGACTAAATTTTAGATGTGGGTGAGAAATGGCACATAAGGCCAAAACTTCAACACTTACTGCTTTCATTTTTATCTATTTCAAAGTCATTATACAAATGATGAAAAAAGAAAAAGCAAATATCCTAGCTAGAAATAAGGGTGACACAACAGGGCAAGGAAGACTGGCATTCTGATTTTCAATGCTAAGGCCCACCAGTGGCTCTCTTGAGCACATACATCTGTTCCTAAACATTGTGTTGGAAAGCATGACCACTCCAATTAATATATTCAAGTCAATGAAAGACAAAAGAAAAGATGAAGATTTTCCACAACCAGTCAAGAAAGGACACAGTACTGATTATCAGAATGTGGCAGTTTCTGGTTGCTACACTTTTAATTGACTACTTGCACTACAACATGAAGCAGATTTTGTGGATATTTCCTAAAGCATATGCAACAGCTTGCTATTCAGAAATTCTAGGTGTACGTGGGGATTTTTTCTCTCAGGAAAGAAATGTGTTAGAAAACTTCCTGAGGCCACAGAAAGGGGGATTTTTTTTTTTTTTCTCTGACCATATTATGGACTCTATCTTCACTACCTGAGTAAATGCTCTAGTTTCTGCTATTTATAAGCCTGGTTGTTCCTAGCACAGCTTTAGCACAAGTTGCCTTGACAAATGCAGAGTGGAAATTATTCTGAGAAGGTGTTAGCAGAACCATCCAAGTGTGGCAAATATATTAAATAAAAGCTTTATTGAAATAAATATTTAAGATGAAGAGCTACAATAGCACCTACCTCACTGAAAGGTTAATAGTTCGGTGTTTAAGGGAAGAAAAATAAGAGTGGGCAAGAATAGCTGATGGGTTGTGAGATGCCACGCTTGAACCTTTCTGTATACTGGACACACATAACTCCTGTTTCCAGGCTATACAAAGTGATGCACTGCCTTTTGGAGAAACTGATTTTTTTCCCACTTACAACACAGGCAGCCTAGGAGCTCAAGCCTCTTATCCTGGGCACATAATATTTTGAGTCCTATCGACATCCTTCCAGATTTACAGGTCTCAACACTAGCATCAAGCCATGCCCTGAATTTACCGTGCTTAAGTTTGGCCCCCACCATTCCAGATGCTTCCCACATCACTGCTTGCAAGTGGATCCATGGATTGGTCTCCACAGTACTGGCACTGGAGGAAAAAACCCCTCACTTGCTTTGTGTGCAGCTTTTGTGCCAATTTGTATCTCGGCCTAAGATAGAGGCAGGGGGGTTGAGAGACAGGGAGAGAGAAATACAGGGGAGGAGGATGGTTTAAACACCAACAAGGAACAATTCTGGCAATAAACCTCCAAGAGTATCCCAGATGTGTAAACTTTGCTGATCCTATTACTCAATTCAGGCAAGAATTGACCTAAATACAAACCATGCTATAAAAGGGATAAGTGAAGACACTAAGATTTTGGCTCATTTTTCTTCTTTTTTCTCTTTGTAGGGAAGAAAAGTAGTTAATACCATCATTCGTAGCACTCAAAGGGCTCTGTAGGAGACTCATGTTCAAAACCTTAATCTAGAGGGTTGTGTACAAACTCTAAAAAAAAGTCTAAAGACTCATCTCAAAGCAGTCAGTAATTAGGGAAGCAGTAAGGATGGAAGAATGGTGCAGAACAAAAATTTGAATCTGAGTTCCCTACATTGCAGATCCCAGCTCCAATTGGAATTATTTTCTTTTCAGTTATCTGAAAGTTTTATGGGAGAGGAAAGCAATCTCTTGTTCAGATTAGCTAAAAGCTGTCAAGCTTAGAACATCTATTTGCAGGTAGACATATAAACTGGGACTCCTAGCAGCAATGCCCTTCACAGCTGTGTGGGTCAATATGGTTCTATACCACAGTCTCCAATGGACTTTGTCATTTCCCCAAACTAAGAGCTACAAAGTCATTTGTCATTCAGCTGAGAGCCTCAGGATCTAATGCTCCCAAAATGGCAAGTGGCAAAATTTACAGGTCTGCATCAAACATCTCAGAGATATCCAAATATGACCCAAATTTGGTGAATAAGACAGCATAACTTTGTGTAAATATTGGCATTAATAACAGCAATGGCATAACAAAAAATAAAAATAAAAACCCAAGCAAACTAAGAGAGCAGACTTGGGAAAAAAATACCAGACCTTATATTGACAGAAAAGGCATTGATTCTATAAAATTAATCTGCTATTTGAACAGAGGAAAACTGACAGACAGACAGACTGTAAGGGAAATAAAAAGGAGTGGCTGAGCTGGGAATTTCACCACTGAACTTCTTTCCCAATAATAACAGCAGAAAAAATAATGCAGGTTTCCAGAGCACCAACCACAATGTTAATTAGCAGTATAATTTGTGCTGCCTTTAATGATGGCTTATTCTGCTCTGGCTGTCAGGAGAAGAAAACAGGAAGGGCATTTGGAAACCTTATGAAAAATAACCACAGTTTTAGGGCATTTGGGTTTGAAAAATGTACAGCTGTTGATGGATTAAAACACACACAGACACAACTCCCATAAACATTCAAAGAATAATAGATGGAAGGAAAATAGGTAATAAGAGAGTGAAAGATTTTGTTTATAGACTTGACTGGTTGACTAGGGTGTAATTATGGGACCTGCTTTCAATCCATCCTATGTAAAATAATTGGTGTGTACAGGAGACAGATTTGCTCATAATAAATGGATCTCCTCACGATGGAGCAGAATGGTATCGGTGTGAATACACTAGAATGACAGCATAATTTAACAGGAGTGATGCTGGAGGGTGGACGTTATTAGCTTCAGCTTTTCTGTGGGCATGTTATACTTGCAGGTACATCTTACTTTCACACAAAGGGTGCACAAGGTAAAAGAAGTGGCAGTCTTATAGATCAGGAGTTTTAAAGCAGTTAATTAGATTACACTAATCTTTCAGCTGTACTGCTGCTGAGTCATGCTAGGTGCTGCAGGAAGAAATGTGACCAGCCTTGGTACAGGCAAAATTGTTTATGTAGGTTTGGAGAACAACCTTAGATATGGAGAATATCCTTACTGTTCTCCCAGAGCTGAGAGAAACAAGGCAGGTGAGAATAACAAAGTGTAAAAACCCACCATGTTCTGCTCCCGGTCCCCCCATTCCCCAGTCCGTCCCCCCCCACCCCCCCAAAACAAGAAACAAAAAAACCCCAATGAAACCAAAAAGCAACCCCAAACTCAGGGCTCTTCTATTTAGTACCACTGGCTATCAGACTCAGGGAGCAACTCCGTGCCTTTCTAGTGTACTTCAAGTTCCCGTGGCTGCTGAGCAATGAGGAGCTAGGTCTGGCTACAGAAGAGGCACCAGAGTTGATTACAGGCCTTGAGTAAAAGGATCTTCATCTATGGCCCTAGTGGAGCTTTTAAATCCCCTCTGTAGTTCTGAAGGGCTAAGATGTGCTCAATGCACGCACTGCTATCAACATTGACCTTGCATTTCTAAATCATCGTTCATGAATTTGGTATTCCAATCAGAATTAGAGCAGTACAGATGCGCTCTGAGCTAGCAGTAACCAAGCATTTACCATTATATGTTCAAAGTGTTCTCACGGACAGGATTCATGAAAAGCTGTCACCACCGACCCTACCAAAAAACTGTACCAATCGCTCTTGGGGACTGAGGATCTGGAGATGGTCTTTCCAGTTGAGGGGGGTGAGCTACTGGCAAATCAGCATTCCAGTACTGCTGTCGCTACTAGGTATTTTTTTTCCTGCAAGGAGTGGGCAAGGCTATTGAAGACAGAAACAGACTGTTAGACCTGGACAGTCCAACTTAGTGAACAGAAGCCTAGACTAGGAGTTAGGACTCCTGAGTTGTACAGTTTACTGGGTAGTCTTCTTTTTTGGCTTATTGTTGTATGACAGAGTTCATCCTGCCTGTCTTTCTTGGGTGATCAAAAGGAATAGATACTATCATTATTATATTTGCTGATACATTAATAGACAAAAGTACTAAAAGAAATCCAAAAGTTAACTGTTCTGCAGTGTGCCATAAATAGTACTACCATTACTACTAGTGACAATTAGTTTCTGAGCAGAGAGTTGCAAAGAGTTACTTCAGGGTAATATACTGTCATCTATACCTATATTCAGTGGAAAGAAATAATGGGGTATCTCTGTGGAAAAGCCATTAAAAATATATACTGTACAGAATAAAATGTGGTGAATGATTTATGTAACACGCTAAAGATATAAAAATGTTTAGGCATAATTAACTTATTTTTGTTAAATATCTCTTAATTTAATTTTGGATGTTTTCATCCCCTACTTCCAGCTCTAGGTTGACAAATCCTCCAAAGGTTGGCATAGATCAAAGCTATAACTTATATTTTAGTTATCTGCATTCCAAGATACTTGCTCCAGTTTGAATTTATTAAGAATAATTAAAAGTGTATGTCAGAAGGGAAAGGACATAAAACACACCACAGCTAAGTCACAAGCCTTGCCAAATGTTAAATAAAAACATTCCCTTCCACCAGCTTTCCAAGGAAGAGGAGCCAAATCTATCTCTGGAGCAACTCCATTGAAGTCAATAGGGCGGCACAGGGAATACATTTGGCCAATGCTACCTGGCATATGGCCTTCTAGGAAGCATTGTGATTTATTAACAGGTTGGCCACGTTGCTGTCTCTGGTCTCTGAAGTGCATCGTATCTATTCTGCAGGATACATTTCTCCACTGTACTATGCCACTCACACTAGTAGAAAACCAGCAAGGAATGACTGACCACAAAGCACTACAGTAGGTAGTGCGAGTAAGATTCTAGTCAGGCCATTTGCTCTTTTCCCTGCATCCCACTGGTTCTATTTCCTTGTCTGGAAAAAGACAAAATTTACACTGACATAGCTGATGGTTTCAGGTAAACTCTGGGCTCTGGTCAATAAGCAGGAAGAGGTACGTGGATTGGTATGTCACATAACAGCCCCATCTCGGCTGCACAGATGCCAGAACTGCTCATGTTACAGCTCCTGAATCACAGTAGCTTACAGTGTGCTGTACTAAGACAACACAAAAATCAGTGGTTGTTCACTGCACTGACAACTGACAGTGATAACTGAAGTAGCATACAATTGCCAGTGTAACAAAGGAGATTTCCAAGCCAACACTTCCCTTTTCAGAATTGGTTTTGCTTCATTTGTTAACCTAAAACATCACCTGGCCCCTGAAGGGGAACACCCAGATAATTTCCTTCCTATTTATTTGTCTTGTCTTAACATGGATACTGCGCTGTCATATGCTGGAGGGGGTCCATGCCACCAGAAGGCTTTCAGGAATGGCCGCGAACAAGGACACTCCACCTTATGCCCATGTACACACAGAGGCTGTAGGCAGCCAAGCCGCAAAAGCTTTTGTAGCCATAAGCAGCAGGCAAGTCTCAAGGAGAGTCTCAGTCCTACTCGTAACATACTGGCTATCCACCGAAAATCACTCTGGAGCTTACCCTCTTTTTTGCTACTCTGTAGGAACAAAAAAATGTAGGAACAAAAAAAGTAGGAACAGCCAGTGGACACGGGACAGCAGCATCTAGAGTCAGACGGCTTCCCCCACCTTAAATCATAGAGTTGGTGCCACGGAATTGCCTTCTCCCAGAAAGCAGTGTGGCCAAAGATCAAAGCAATGAAGTAAACTTGCAGCTCAGAAAAGCCACTTATTTGTAATAAGAACCTTAGGACCTCAGTTCTAAAGAAACCGTTTAGAAACAATCTGATGCTGAAATTAAATCTAAACAGTAATTAAAAAACAACAAAAAAACTATGCATCAAATCTAAGGAAATGAATAGCATAACACAGAGGAGAAAAGAGCTTAGAGCTCCTTAGGGGAAAAAAAAAAAAAAAAAAAATGTTTTTTTTTTCTACAGCTGTTGATACGTAAATGCTATAAGAAACAGGTGAATTAGGAAAGTGTTTGACAAACTCAGATCAACAAAATGGCTCAGAAATAGGTTTGTGGGTGGGGTAGGTGGATGTTACCCCGCAGATGCTTATGTACTTTATGGCCTACTTCTTAACTTTCAACAAGAAACAAAAGCGTTAAACAGTGTTCTTTCCATTGCAGACTAGAATTCCAAAGCAGATAAACACCCATAATACATGAGTAAACTCCTACTTACTAGCAAATTGGGCTTAGCTGTCTTTGAGTCACATGAATGTGGGTGTGAGAGAAAAGGACATATGTTCTGAAAAAAGCCTCAACAAGAATTAAACTTAAAATCTGAAGCCTACATATTAGCCTTTAATGAGGAAGAGAATATCAAGTCCAAGCTAAACAAAATTAGGTAGGCGCATAAAAATTAAGGTTTTAGTAAGTTAAAACTGTAAAAATCACACATTCAACTATTTTCCTATAGGTTATTCTCTTCCTCTCCTCAATATTCTCTGTAGGTGATCTTGAAGTAGTCTGTGAATTTGCCAAACAACTTTGCAAATGGTGTTTACAGTCAAGATGCCCACAGATTCCTCCTGAAAAGCTCTGTATATGGATGTTGTCATTGATACCCATTCTCATTTCTTTCTTCCCCCACCAACTCTAATCCCAGGAAATAAAATGGAAAGAATTATGGAAAAATGAGAAACCTAGATCAACACATAAATACAACAGGAAATGCAGAAAGAGAGAGCAGCTGACTCTCTACTGCTTCATAATCTATATAGTCATTTAGATCTATGCAACATGATCTGAAAATCCAGCTGTGCTCTTTCAATTACACTGTCATCAATAATAAAAATTCTGCATTCAGAATGTATCTCACAGTTTTGTTGCCAATACATGAAACAGCAGCGTACAGCTTGTTTTGCCTTTCTATCAAGCATACACAATATGCAAAATCTGAAGTACAGGCTCAAAGGAGGAAGATTTGTTAAACAAAAAGAGCTTTTTTAAACAACTTTTTTTTTTTTTTTTTTTTTTTTTTTTTTAAAAGATGGACTTGTTTGGGTTTTGTCCTTCTTGTGTTTTGATTGTTTAGATAAGCTAAAAAGACAAAGGGCTATAACAATCATTGTAAGTACTACCAGTAAAGAAGGTCCATGAGTATGATGTACATACAAAAAACAACCGTCACAGTGGGAGGTATTGTTACTGTTCATGAAATTTTTTGATTAACCGTGAGGCAGATTTCCCAAATACATATTATCAGAGTTCTGCAGAATAAATGCACAAACACTACAGCTCAAACAAAGGGCTAACGAGAATGCACCAGCAGGTGGGAATATGGGAAGAGACAACTGCCTGTAAATATGCCAAGGTGCAGAGAACAACTTGGGAAAGAAATGAACCTGCAGCATGACTCAGATGAAATTGGTTGAATATAACAGAAGCAGCCTAGGAAAGAAACATCTACTAGAAGCTATAGAGAGGGGTGTTATTTGCGCAGCCAACTAAATAGGTTAAGCAAATACCAGTTGTGTCAAATGCCATGGAGCTAAGACCCAAGAGACGATGGCACGATCAACTTCTGCTGATAAAGGGCAGGAGGATGGGGGCTGGGGCAGGGAACCACAAGTGGATGTCAATCAGCTACATTAACCTACTTTTGGTGTATCTCCATGACCTAGAATCACAGATTTTTACTGCAGTACGAGCACTGTAGGACGGTGCAAACACAGCCTTAACCAGGGAGAGTTGATCATATTCAACACCAGTCCCTTTGTTTAGGCCACCTCAGGGGATCTCCTACTCTAGCAAATTACAAGCTGAGGAAGGAAGGGGGCCTTACTACGATACGGGACATGGCTGGTCCACAAGACTCCTGTGCAATCTTGCAGTTTCTCTCCAGCTTTGGTTTGAGGAAGCAATATCCTCCAGATATAAATGCCTTCCTCTGTCTGTGGTTGAAGGAACTACATCATTAATGTACTGACTTCACTTGGTTATGAAAGTTCTCCTAATGCTATCTGACCATGGCTGGTCAGTAACTAGCATCTCAGACAGATCTCAGTTCAGTGAAGTACTTTTTGTTCCTATAAATTCCCTCTGCAGTTGCAGGTATATGCTGCACTCTAATTTCACCTATATGCCACCAGCTGGTTGGTATGCTCTATGCTAATATTCTTTCATTGGTGGGTAGAATGACCTCTAAAAGAGCCAGTTATTATTAATCAAAACTGCTATTAGGCATCCCTCACCAAAGACAGTGACAGTAAATTACCTAATGATCATAAAGGGCTTCAGAGAGATTTGCAGGGAGAGATGCAATACACATGCAAAGTACCGAACTGAAAGGGAAAAGCTGAAATAACCATAATGATATTTGTTTTGAAGGGAGACACCATTTCAAGCACAGTGATTGAACAGTGGATTTCAAGAGAATTAATCTCCTGCATGTTAGTCAGCCTGACTGAATCATCCCATAATATTCCACTTAGCTTATCATATTCAATGTTATAACAGCATCTGGAAATTTTCATACAAGAAAGTTGTTTGGAAGCCCACATACTAGCTGAAATACTAAATATATTATAAACCAATGAATGGAAAGATACTTTAAAATCCATTTAATAGCTCTTTTTGAGCGCTATAAATATCCTGTGATTCTCAGTTGGGGGTTTCAAAACCAGCTGATCCAGGATTTACAGAACTGTACCTTCAGTTTCTCACAAACAAACCTCATTGCTTACAAGAGACACAAATTCATTTGAAGTCTCCTTTCAAGATAAACCTGTCTGACAGTAGAAGTTAACAGGGTGGGAACCCTGTAAACATATACTTTAAAGGAATGTACTGACATTCCTGATTCTGTGTGTTTCAAGATTAAGAACAAAACTATCTGTGTTTAAGATAACACTGGATCTTAAACCAGAATATACAGAAAAGGGAGATGATGCCTTTAAAAGTACCAGGGCTTTATCAGTCTTTGTCTTCTCTGAAAATTCAGGAAGTTGTTTGGGCCTGCATGAAAGGGATATGCTAAACCCCCGCTTTTTCTCTTGTGCTATTTCTGAGATACTTCAGAAAGGAAATTTCCTCAGTATAGCTTAATAACTAGAGAATAACAAAATAGTACAGAAAGTTCCAGATGATTTTGGCATTATAGATCATGCAGGCAAAGGCAGAACACTCCATGGGTAGCTTATTCTTTTAGATTTAGAAATGCAATTTTCAGGCAAGATTTAAAAATATAAGTAGTAAGTAAAATAAGCATCTGAGACATCTTAAAAGAACACAAGCCCTGGTACTGTTCTCTGAAGCTATTATTTGAAGGGAAAAAAGGCTCAGGATATTCCTTCTCAGTGACTGCCTGCATTTATCTCGCCGAGTTTTCAGCGCTGTTTCTTCAAACTCTTATGCCTATAGCTTCCCATCCCCGTTGGGCCTCTCATAAACACTTCAGGTAACTTTTATGAAAATGCTTTGCCTGAACCCTCAGTGCTGCAGGAACAGGCGCTGGCACACAGTCAGACAGCGCGGACAGACAGCGGCAGTTTCCTCCTCCTCTTCCCCTCCTCGAATCCAGGGGATCCTTGACAGCGCAGAGCCGCCAGCATCGCACTAGGAGTGACACATTCTGGCGACGGAAAAATGTTTTTCTCTCCATCCCTGGTTTTGATTACTTCCGTCTTTACATCTCTCCGTTGGGTCAGGCCCGCGCTGTGGTACTGTAAGCCCAGCCCAGCTGGCATCAGGAAGCCTGGTACAGAGCTGGTCAGCGTGGAGATGGAAGCTTGGGTTGGCTGCGCTCTCATCTCACCCTACCACTGGGCTACTGCACCGCCCAGGGCAAGGCAGCTCAGCTCTCTGCGTATATAAAATGATGCAGACGATAGCACATGCCCATCTCACAGGGGTGCTGAAAAGGCTGATTAATTAATGACCGCTTTGAAAGCGTTTTGGGAAGCTTGGATATAACCTGCTCTGTAAAGGTAAGATTGGGGGGTTTATTTTGCTCTCCAGACTGTTTCAGTTTCTGTTTTGTTTCTCCTTGCTGTTACACGGAGCCCTACCCAAAACACGAGCACTGGGATAGGGAAGAGTCTATTTAGAAGCCCCTTCTACAGAATTCATAATGAGACATGACTTCTCTTTGCTCAAGCAGTAGCAATATATTTTACAACTTCATCATGGCTCTGTGCCTGGGAAGATCATGAAGCAGACAGATCCTCTTAGCTCTGCTAAGGCACATGGAAGATGAGGCCAGCCAGCGCAGCTTCACCAAGGCCAAGTCCTGCCTGACCAACCTAGTGGCTTTCAATGATGGAGTGACTACATCAGTGGACAAAGGAAGAACTACAGATGTCATCTGTGTGGACTTCTGTAAGGCCTGTGACATGGTCTGCCACAACATCCTTCTGTCTAAATTGGAGAGAGATGGATTTGATGGGTAGACTGTTCGGTGGATAAGGAATTGGTTGGACAGTCACATCCAGAGAGTGACAGTAAATGGCTCGATGTCCAGATGGAGATTGGTGATGAGTGGTGTCCCTCAGGGGTCAGTACTGGGATCAGTACTCTTTAATTAATATCTTTATCAATGACATAGGCAGCAAGATCGAGTGCACCCTCAGCAAGTTTGTGGATGACACCAAGCTGAGTGGTGCAGCAGATACACCTGAGAGACAGGATGTCATCCAGAGGGACCTGGACAGGCTGGAGAAGTGGGCCTGTGTGAACCACATAAGGTTTAACAAGGCCAAGTGTAAGGTCCTGCACCTGGGAAGGAGCAATCCACAGTTTCAATACAGGCTGGGGGACAATGTGATTGAGAGCAGCCCTGCCGAGAGGACTTGGGGGTGCTGGTTAATGAGAAGCTGGACATGAGCCGGCAATGTGCGCTGGCAGCCCAGAAGACCAACCATACACGGGGCTGCATGAAAGGGAGGGTGGCCAGCAGGTCAAGGGGGGTGATTCTGCCCCTCTGCTTCTCTCTTGTGAGACCACACCTGGAGTCCTGTGTCCAGTTCTTGAATCCCCAACATAAGAAGGACAAGGATCTGTTGGAACAAATCCAGAGGAAGGCCACAAAGATCATCAGAGGGCTGGAGCACCTCACCTACAAAGACAGGCTGAGAGAGTTGGGGTTATTCAGCCTGGAGAAGAGAACGCTACGTGAAGACCTTATTGTGGCTTTCCAGTATCTGAAGGGGGCCCACAGGAAAGCTGGAAGGGACTTCTTAGAATGGCATGTAGTGATAGGGCGAGGGGGAATGGCTTTAAACTGGAAGGGGGTAGATTTAGATTAGACATTACGGAGAAATTCTTCACGATGAGGGTGGTGAGACACTGGAACAGGCTGCCCAGGGGAGTTGTAGATGCTCCCTCCCTAGAAGTGTTCAAGGCCAGGTTGGATGGGGCTTTGAGCAACCTGGTCTAGTGGGAAGTGTCCCTACCCCTGGCAGAGGGGATTGGAATTAGAGGACCTTTAAGGTCCCTTCTAACCCAAACCATTCTATGATTCTATGATCATGCATTCATGCTTTTGTTGTTGTGGTGGTGTGGGTTTTTTTTCTTTTTTCTTTTTTCTTTTTTCTTTTTTCTTTTTTCTTTTTTCTTTTTTCTTTTTTCTTTTAATGTACCAAGGTTTTTTAGGAAGACAGAAAAATAAATGACTTATGAATTACTTATATATCTTACCACCAAGAAGACACTTCAAGAGAACTAGGCAAACTGGTACAGCTAAGAAAATTAAGGTGTACCTAAGATGTCATTAAGAGAAATCAAAAAGAAAAGCCTCAAAAACCTTGGCTCTCCATCCCTCTTACAGAATAGCCTACTGCACAATCATTACAACTCCCTCCTTCACAGGTAAGAAAGGAGACCTTTGAGTGAGATACACTGACCATGAACTCTTCACAGATAATCAGTAAATGTTATTTAGCACAGATGTTGCTGTAATTGTGAGATACCGGGGAAAATCAATGTTTAATGGCAGACTCCCAGCTCCACCCTGGCAATGCTCTTGAGTTAAAATCACCAGGCTAGAATTTAAAACATGTAGAACAAAACTGGCTGAGATAAGTCCTCTAAAGTTGTAATCATCTCTCACAATATCCCATGTTGTTTTGATCCCTGAGTCACCCACAGATAAATAGATTGTGATTTATATCTGTGTACTTCTAACCTTTGCTATCTACTGCCAGTTTAGGGACGATGCTTTTGTGAAGTGCTGTGCATACATATCACATAATTCTTAGGGTAGGAACCTTTTCTGTTGTGTTCTAACAGTATGTATCACAGTGCATGCTGTTTCAATGTGAGGAATTAATCTAAATGTTGAGAATCTCAACAGCCATTATTAATGAAACACATAATCATAATGCTTCAGCAAAAGGTGAGTCCAGAAGCAAATGTAGAGCAATAAGTGGTGTAGAATTTGGTAAAACATTGCTAGTGTAGTATTCTACTCATACTAATTCTGCATAAAGGATGAAGATGTTGATGACACTGGTGACATTCTTTCTGTGTTTCATTTAACGAGAACATCCTAAATGCAGTTCAACAGAACTTGTTTGACCCCTCATCCTCATATGTGGTCTCGTTCTCTCTCTCTCTCTCTCCTAAACAATACACGTATAGAGGACATATATACAGGCAATAGAATTCTGAAAGCTTAGAGACATTCCTACATGGCATACGGGACTCCTACCAACAATTCACAGGTGTACGCACCACACAAGGGGAAAAATGTAATTTGTAGGGATGACTGACTGATCTGTAGCTATCTGTATATTCATCCCAGGATAAACACTGCATCTGCTGCAGATGCTAGCTACAGGGGTTTGGCAATATCGGCTTTCGAGGCAGGGAGGCATCTACATTATACCTAAAGGGCTGGCTAAGAGAGTTACAAGGGTAGTTGAGTCACACAGAAGGGCTTTAAGTGGGTCAGCCATCCAGCTGCAGAACTGTGTGACATACTCCATCTGAATTAACAACACTTAAAACCTGCATAATCAGCGAGAGCACTGAGATGAAACGTCCTCTGCAAAGGTTTACTTTTCTTTGGTGTTCGCATTCAGAAGCAATTCTGTTTATAACAGGGGAACTAGGATCCTGATCTCTTTGTTGTTTTATCCCCTTGCATTCCCTGCATGGGAGTGTTTATGTGTGCGACCTGTCTATCTGACCTTAATTCTACTGAATTTCTCTCCTTTTTGCTCCATATGCCCAGTGAATTAAAGAGCGCACTGGCTAAAATGCTGATGCTATTGACCAGGATTCCTATCTGCTGCCTTGAAGGCTTGTGGTTTACCACAAAGGTGGTCTCTGCTGTCACATATACCAGTACATACTCAGAGCAAAAAGAAGATAAGATGGACAGAACTGAAATAGTGCCTCAACTATCAAAACAGCAGCTGCAGTACTGAACCACACAGGACCCCAATCTATGGAGTACAGCACAACATTTTTACAACCTAGAACTTGAATACCTTCCAACGCTCTACAACATAAAGTGACTAATGTCTGCCGCGTGGTTTGCATTTTCTCTCTCACACCCACACCCACACCCACATGTACAAACTGTGTGACTTAGGAAAAAAACAAACCTGTCAATGCAATATGTCTAAAAGCAGAGAGAGAAAAAAGAAAGAAAGAAAAAAAAAAAAAAAAAGAGCTTGGGCACATCTTGATTGATGACCAGAGTTTATGGATTAACAAAAAAGCCACTCTGATTGCATAGCCACAAAACATGTTTTGTACACTTCTTTACACTTCTTTTTGGGACATAAGTCATTTCTAAAGGTAAAGGCAAAACCCCAGGCTGTTAGTGCCATGGGAGGAGTTGCATTCTTCTGTAGATACAGTCACTGGTATAAAAAGCAACAAAAAGACATATAAGGAAAAGATGCCTGTAATACAATGCATGCATGTGGAACCTATTCCCACAATTAGTATTTTATTCCAAAAGGTACCTCACTGACTTTTTCAAATGCATTCAAGAACTAAGATGTATTTCAGTGGGCACGGTTTTATTATAATATAGGTGTCACAGAAATATTTGGATAGAGCAGGGCAGGAAAGCGATAAGGAAATTGTTAACTGCTTCCCTTATGGAACTATCAATACAGCAAGCTATAACTTCCTTGTTCCATTTTAGGAATAACTGATTAACCAGTGACATTATACCTCTCATGTGATTTCAAAAAGTCATCCAACCTTGCCAGAATTTCTTCTCTAACAAACCACTCACAATCACCACAATCACAAAAAGCTCTGAAAGAAAAGATACGATTTTGCTCAGTAATTTACCTTCGTCAAAACTAGACCTCAGTGGGACAGGTTCACAGAAAGTTCTTCAAATGTTTTAGGGTGCTCGGGTTCAGTAAGAGTCAAAAGAAAGGGATAAAATTATTTCCAAATCAGTGAAAAGAAGAAACACTTTGGGTCTTTTAGCTCCTCTCACACACTGAGCAGTACATTACCAGCTGCCAGGATCAAAGCTTAGCAGGAGTTCCTAAAGGGGCAAGCGACTACATAGTGTGACTGCTGATTACACCTTCCCGAGACAGACTCGAAATGGGAACGTTATTAAAACAGGATTATTTTGAGACTGTGTTCTCAATGTCTCCGTCAGGCTGAGCTCATGCAGTAAAAGCTGTAGTTAATGGCACAAGTAAACCACAGGCTGAAGTACACCCGGTGTAGCTTCCTTCCCTACCTTTAATCAGAAAAATTCCAACTGGAGCATTTAGTTTGGAAATACGGATACGTATTACAGGATACCCGCCAGTATTTTGTACAATTTACTTTCCTTCTGCAGTCGACTCATCTAAACTGGACTCATGCTGTTCACCAAGCGTATCTATCATGGTGGCCAAACCAAAGTGCCTGTGAGGATTGGCACCACTCTTACTGCTGAGGTCAGGGGCCCGCTGGGGCCTGCGGTGTAGCGTAAGCAGCAAAGCCACAGCATAAGCAAGTGAAGAGACCTGATACAGCCTTGTCCTGGCTGTAATACACTGAACACGTTTTGCCTGCCTAAAATAATTAGGCTTCCACTTCTGCTGCCAATGGATGCTTCAGTAAAACTCTCCCTGCTTTCAGGATAAGGCTGAATTCTTGACAATGAGGGAATTTTAAAAAGTTTCTAGTTTCTCAGAGAGACCCTTTAAGTTAAAATGTGTCGTCTTTTTTTTTTTTTTTTTTTCTGATTGGCATATCCATCTTGGACTTAAAAATATGAAACACAACCCTTGCATGGGGGAAAAAAAAAAAAAAAAATTGCAATTTTTTTTTTTTTTTTTTTTTTTCTGATTGGCATGTCCATCTTGGACTTAAAAATATGAAACACAACCCTTGCATGGGGGAAAAAAAAAAAAAAAAAAAAAAATTGGAATTTCTCTACTTCTAGTTTACCTGGGTGTATTGCAAGGAACAAGATTTTCCAAAATGTTTTGATTCCCTTCTGTACCAAATGCAATTAAAAGATTGATTCTATGATTCTATGATTGAGACAAAGAAAGTAGAAGGGAAAAAAGAAAGAGAAACTTAATTCTTCCCCAGAATTAAGGAAGAGTTCTTCATTTAGGATGGAGAAAAAAATGACATGCCAAATCCCATCAAATAAAATGACACTGTTATCTTACTTAAGATGGTGGGTAGGACTGTGATAACGCTTCTGTCCCCTGCTATTAAACAGTATTTTATTCTACCTACTTCTTCTGGAAGAACCTCCATCTCCCACAAGACTACAAAATTCCATTAAAGGGCTCTCATTTGAGCCCAAGTTCTGGCAAGGTTCAAATGCGCTTATCTTTCATTACTTGATACAAATACGTCCTGAGGTTCACAGAGTCACACAATCTGTATGTGGAAAAGACCTCATACATTTTCTTTTTCTGCAGAAGTATACTCTATGTTTAATACTTCGCTTCAAGTCTCGTTTTAAATATTTCAAGTGATAAAGGTCCCACCACGTCCCTTAGGACATTATTAGATTTATAAATCTCAATGTTGGGAATTTCTTCCGAGACATACATACTGCCTAAACTTCCTCTTCAGTTCAGTCCATCCTTCCCCTTACTATGCCAAGTAATTCTCTGCTCCATGGTAAACTCTTCCAATGTCTGTAGAATTCCCCATCCACAAGTATGTCATTGCTTAAGCAAACTGCAGCTACTTACCTTAATTTGACACTGCAAAGTAACCCCTCCAGTCTCATCAGCCTTCTAGCACTTTCTTTTCTAACAGTTCTCCGGTACTAGAGTGCAGCAAGGTTATGTGTCCTTCAGTTTACAGTGCTTTTGAACAGAATACCAGCCTCTACAATCACAGCATAGGATTTCAGAATTTAACTCTTCAAAAATAAACAGAACAAACTGGCATATTTTTTTCCTTCTGTGTATGTTTCAGAATTATAATTAAATTTATTAGCACTTGCAACTGTTAGTGAGAAGCAAGATCAACTACTTCTCTTTTTTTATTATTATCATTTCTGCACTGCCCATTTGCTGGCACAAATTATTTCAGTAACTTTTGTACTTTCAAATACAGAACTCCTCGCTGCTGGTGTGACCAAGCTTAGATCAAGAGGTTCAAAAGCCATTTCTACCATTGCAGATTACTCTGATGTTCCCTACGCTGAGGGGCAAAGCAACCGTTACAATTTCATGCCTGCTCTGTGCACACTTCCGATAGGAGCAAACTGTGCTTCTTGACCCATAACTGAAGTAATCTCAACACCACATCCGAAACGCACACAGAGATACGTTCACTTTGGTGTTTCAACCTAAAACAGTACAAGTCTAGTCTGAACTGAATGACCGCTTTGCCCCAAACCCATGAACTTTCTATTTTACATTTCTGAAACAATGCTGGAAATGCTTTCCCACTGTTAATGCACAGCAACACAGTTCAGTATACCACGTGAGAGTGCAAATAGTGCAAAGCTTTAACAACCTTAAATACATAAAAAAGCCAGAATGAAATTAAATACGTGAAGACACTCCAGTAAAAAGGTGATTTTGTACCTGAGCTACAATACTTCTAATTGAGTAAACCACAATGTCTTTGATCCTTTTTAGCTATTATAGTAGTTCTATGAGGAAAATAGAAGCACTCAATTTGGTACAACTACACCTGTTAAATCTGGGTGGGGGTGGAGGGGGAATTAGAATTTCCTAGAATCTTGAAAATTCAAGGAAAGAATGGAAGTTCAGTCAACTGTTCATTTTATTCAAAGATTGGTCCAGAAGCAAATTGCTGGTTTTGATATGAGCATTCCTATAAAAGACACCCCTATTTCTTTGGTCTGCTTTTATTATCACGCAGTTCTTCATTGGAAAGGCCCCAATATCAGACCACCTCTTCCCAATCCAGTCACAACATCAAAAAAACCCCATTTCATAACAACAGCTCTTTCCTCTTTGCCAAAGGCAGCCTTGATATTTTGGTGATATTGCTGAGCAAGGTTAGTCTGCAAAGTAAAGGATATAATGAATGTATGATGCTGTAAAGAGGAACAGGAGAAGGTCCTTACAGGAAAAACAGAAAGCAAAAGCCACTTGCCTGAATTTTAGCAGCGCATCACATTCCATTTGTTGGCCAAGTCCAATTAAGCTATCCTCGAAATCCCATGTCATATATGTCTATTAATTAGTTACTTATCAGTTCTTCCTTTTATTGAAATTACCCTGCAAACGCCTAAGTTCACACTCAGAGGTACATTCAGATAAACTTTGAAACACAAACACAGTCTTAGCCAAAACCCAGAAGTACATCTGAACACCTTTTCCTCATACATCTGCTGTATCCAGCTTTCTGGTATTGAAGTAAAATTTGCCTTGACACAGTTAGAATTTCAGAAGGTATAAGCCTAAATTAGTTCAAACTCTAATAATATACATTTTAATCCTCCTCCAGGCACATACTTGGATACTTTTCTATATCAAATCTAAGCATCTCCCTGGAATGTTTATTTAATGACCTTAGCATTTGCATTAAGACGTTATCAGTCAACTGTAAATAACTCTAGACTGTCCCTGAGAGTTTAAATTTTGTCAGAGAAACTAACTATAATGAACAATAGAGAATTGTTTAGGTTTTATTCTGAGGGCCCCCGGAAGAAAAAAAAAATGGTTTAGAGGGAGGAAAAAAGCTAATTCCAAATGTAGCCAATTACGTTCATTTAGTCACTTCAGCATCTCATTTAGCTTGTATGTCCGATAGATTGATGTTTCACTCATTATTTCCTGCCTTCTCATCCAAATACCAAGATGGCTAATTCACTTTAGAAGAGTCTTTATTTATGACTCTCTCCCACCCTGCTTTAATTTCAAAGGGTGGGACCGGTAATGTTTTTTTTAATAGGTTTCTTTTAATGGACTACAGGATGTTGTTGTAAGGTCACTGACCACACTGACGGGAGAGAAAGGACTGTGAATCTGTATTATTTTCAGGTCACTGAGTGACCAGGAGAGAATGGGCTGTGACTGGGAAGTGCCAGCTTTCATTATTCTGCGTGGGTCTGAGTGACCTTTCATTTCCACTGCCCTTCCCTACATCTGCTGTAAGAGCCTCCTCTATTTTGAGTTTTTCTCTGTAGTATCCATTTTCAGCTGTAAATGCCTCATTCCAATGAGGAACACTGTCAGGAATCTGAAGCAGTTTGTTCATGGCCGGTTTTGTCCCAGGCCTCTCCCCACTTTGGTTCCCAAACCCTTCTCTAACTGTCATACGTAATTTATACAGCAGGGCTGTGACAGACTGCAGTTTCAGCCTGTGGCAAACATCCATATGGCTCAAGCTAACCCTGGGTGAACAACTCCTGCTCACGCAGTTGCCTCAAAGTGCTGCATTCCCTATCACATAAAAGTACAACCTATTTTTCAGATAACACAATTTCTCCAGGATACTCAGCTATTGTGAAGTTTGTTTTTTAATAAAACAGCCCTGCTTATGACTGTTCTGCCTAAAATAGAGAATGACTTAGCAGCAATGACACAAAATACAGTGGTGTGGGCTAGGTGACAATGATATGAAAGAGATGTTCTGCCTCTGGGCTTACAGAAAATACCCTACTCCTACTTTTTATCCATCACTTTTCTATAGTACTGGCAGTCTCCACTTGGCACAGTGCTGACGTTGTAAACCATGTAAGTATGATATCATTTGATAAATAACTGAGATGGAGACATTAGAGAGAAATATTAGAGGAAACAGTAGAGACCAGTTAAGCAAACTGGACACCCACAAATCCATGGGCCTCAATGGGATGCACCCATGAGTGCTGAGAGAGCTGGCAGATGTCATTGTCAAGACACTCTCCATCATCTTTCAAAGGTCATGGAGAACAGGGGAAGTGCCTGAGGACTGGAGGAAAGCCAACGTCACTCCAGTCTTCAAGAAGGGCAAGTAGGAGGACCCGGGAAGCTACAGGCCAGTCAGCTTCACCTCCATCCCTGGAAAGGTGATGGAGCAGCTCATTCTAGAGGTCATCTCTAGGCATGTAGAAGAAAAGAAGGTGATCAGGAGTAGTCAGCATGGATTCACCAAGGGAAAATCATCCTTGACCACTCTCCACCCAGACATACACAAGTCTATGGGGCCAGATGGGTTAAACCTGAGAGTGCTGAAGGAACTGGCAGATGTGCTCCCCAAGCCAGTTTTCATAATTTTTCAGCAGTCCTGGCTAACCAGGGAGGTCCCAATGGACTGGAGTTTGGCAAATGTGACACCCATCTACAAGAAGAGCAGGAAGGAGGATCCAGGGAACTACAGGCCTGTCTTTCTGACCTCGGAACCAGGGAACAAATCATCTTGGGTGCCATTACACAGAATTTACAGGACAACCAGATGATCAGGCCCAGTCAACGTGGATTCATGAAGGGCAGGTCCTGCTTAACAAACCCGATCTCCTCCTATGACAAGGATGACAAGGTGACCTGATTGGTGGACGAGGGAAAGACTATGGATGTTATTTACCTGGGCTTCAGTAATACCTTAAAAAATTCAGTAATAGATTCTGTTCCCCACAGCATTCTTCTGAAAAAAATGGTTGCCCATGGCTTGGATGG
>JMFS01036193.1:0-10483 GCA_000699545.1 Podiceps cristatus
GGCCGAGCCCCCGCGCCTGCCTGCGCCAACTGCCATGCCCTGTTTGCCCGTCCTGGTCACCGCACTGTGGGTCGCTCGTGCTCCCCGGGGATGCTTGTGGACGTGTGAGGGTTTGGCCACCGCCACTCGTGTCCCCGGCCATGCGGAGTCAGAGCTGGCGCTCGCCTGGGCTCTGCCCTTCCCGCTCTGGGCGGGGCTGGGGCACCCTCTCTCCATCTTTCCCTCAGCGTCTGCCTTGGCGGTTTTGCCGCTTAGCAAAGGTTCCCCCGGCGCGATAAGGTCTTCGCCCAATTTTTATAATAGATAATTTTTTGTTCAGTTTACAAGACCATCTACATCATTCCTTTGAAATTCAATTCAAATGGCCTCCTTTCCTACTGTCTTAATATATAACCATATTTCAAAGGACTCTAATCTTCCAAACCATGTATCTGAGATTTTTAAAGAAAAAATCAGGCTATTGTCTTAAAAAACCCCAACCAACCAACCAAAAAAACCCCAAACCTGCTATTTTTAATGATGATGTATTCTCTTTTAATAATTTTCATTTCTGGAATTTTGTTTTCATGGGAAAAAAAAATGAGTATAATAAGAAAAGACAATAAAAGGATATTTGACATACAACTCAAGTAGATGCTCTAAATTTTCAGATCAGTTGTCTGTTATTGGAGTTTATAGTTAATTTTTTTAGGCTGACTTATTTTCAAGAACACCACCTTTCTGGTTCATTTTAAAGAGTTAGCATTTCTGTTCTTGCAAATGTAATTAAAATGAGATACCTAGGTTACTAGGGATCATTAATATGTGGAATCTAGATGACATTTTGTGTTGGGTCATTAACAACTGATGCTTGCTGCAAATAATTCCCACAAAGTGCTTTTAGAGTGTCTTTTATGCTTTAGTCACCTTGTAGTCTATTAAGGAGTGTCTTGAGGTTATGAAGTGTGACCTGTGACCATGAATTCAATGTTCTTTCACAGGAACTCTGCAACATGAAATTGAAATGTAACAAAACATGTATGTGGCAAATAAAACACACTTTTAGAAATGGTACTGCAGGATGCTAACAGCAGGTGAGAGAGGCCAACTAAAAGAAACCAATGGAGATGATGGGATCAGAAGATGCTGTGAAAGAAAGACCTCATTCGATTGATAGGACTGGCCCTGGAATGAACTTCAGTCAATATACAGCCATTCTCAGCTATTACACATACAATTCCTTTGGGCTTGTTTTCATTTCCTTTCATCCTTGCCTCAGTCTTTCCAAAGAGTCTGATGTTCCCTGACCATCTATTATAAAAGTCTAAAATTGACAGATGTAAAAATCCTAAACTCTGAAGGTAGGATTAAATTGCTATGTTTAAACAAGCTGTCTACAGTGAGTAGAAAGACAAAGAGGAAAAAACCCCAAACATTTCCCGAAGGCTACTTACCTCATTCTAAGTTAGATTTTTCAGATGCCTAAAGCCAGAAATGTGAAACTGCATTGCCTTGTTCATGGAGGTATGACATAGGTATGACATAGGTATGATCTGCATTTATGCAAGCTGAGTGAAAATAATCTTTAATTTAAATACTTCTCTCTGTCTTTCCTGTTGACCTACATGGCAGAAGGCAATGGAGCCAGGCTGCTGTTTTCATGTTGATTATTCACTACTAAATAATTTCTAGCTTTTAGCATCCTGGAGAAACAGGGTGCTTTTCTCTCCTTCAGCTCTCTTTTCAGCTCTCCAGTAACCAAGGACTTTTTTTTTTTTTTTTTTTTTTTTTTTTGCATTTTTGCTGGTTATGTACTATTCAGGCAATATTGTAATATAAGAACTCAGTCTCTTTCCATGGATTGAAAGAGAGATGTCATATTTATCCTTATGTTTTGCAGAAAAATGCTCTATCTCCACTGGAAACTAAAGTAGTATATGCACAATGATGCTATTAAGAATTCACCCTCTTTTTGCCATACAGTATGTTTTTTCCCTTTTTTCTTCCTAATATGTGAACTGTCTCTGTCACAGTTTTTTTTCTTTTTACTGGGAAGCATTTTGTAATAAAGATGATCGGTTTTGCTCCTTCCCTCTTTTTATTTCTAAAGTCTATTCCCTTCTATTCAGACACTATGATATTTTATTGGTTTATAAACTGAGGCAACAGCAAATATTGACCCTCACTAAAGAGTGGATTTCTGTTTGTCTTCTATAATCTGCTGAATAGGCTGATTGATCTTTGGCTTACTGGAACTGTGACACTTTATAGCAGCTGAGAGATTCTTGAGTCTGATTTCTGGTTTCCTGTCAAAAAAGCTAATGCCATTTATCTCGGAAATGTCCTAAAATGCAATGTTTTCAGAAAATAATTCAACACTTACTATATAATTTAGAAATTGGCAGCTAAACATCATGCAATAAAACATTTAGAAATATAATTTAATAGCATGCCTTTCCATCTGAAGACCTCCATGTGCATTATAGCAATGTCATTATGTCCATTTTGCAGACCAGAAGCTAGTGGGTTGCAAAAGGAGCCAATGAAAGCTACCCAGCCAAGGATTAACTAATTACCCTACTATTAGTGTCTGAGGAACAGATTTAAAGCTCTGTTGGATTATGAAGATGTGACAGTTATAATGGTTGATGTGCACTTTCACAGCACTTCATGCTTGATTATCATAGAATCATAGAATGGTCAGGGTTGGAAGTGACCTTGAAGATCATCTAGTGCCAACCCCAACTATTATGGTGAACACAAGTTCAGATTTTAGCTTTTTCAAGGGAGGAAAAAAAAAAAAAAAAAACAACCAAAAAAAAAAAGCACTGTTGAGTTACGGCTGGAATTTATTGTATTAAAATAACGTAATTGCAATAAAATAACATAATTGTAATAAAATAATGAGATGGTAGTGAAATCATTAAAATGAAATCCTTAAGCTCTTATTAGTCCTGCAATTTTTTATGAATAAGAATGCTGGAATAACGTCCAGAAGTGCTAACCTTGCTGAGTTCACTGCCACAAATAAGACTGCATTCCTGGCAAGAATAAATTGATTAGGTAGTAAGTTATTAAAAAAAAAAAAAATGGAGATCAGTGGTTTTGTTTCTTCCTCTCCCACATGTTCCATTTTAACAACTTGTTATCAGAGAACAAAACAACTAATCTGCGAGACTGCAATTGTTATAGACATTTCAACCATTATTCGAGACCTAAAGCCTGTCCGTTATAACGGACTAAGTGAACACTCACTGTCACCTAACTGGTCTTGCAACCACAAACACTGTTTCCAGGGAAAAAAAACCAACCAACCAAACAAACAATAAAACCACAAAAACCAACCAACCAAAAAACCACCAAAAAACCCCCACCAAATCAGAAAAGCAAAGCACATGCAGGAGAAAACTTGCTCCCTTGATGGTTCCTACCACGTCTGAAGCTAGCTGTCTTTCTCCTGCCTGGACAGGCCCTCTGGAAAAGAGTAACTGAGGCTTGAATCACCAGCAAGGCTGACGTGCTCGGTTTGTACCCTGATAAGAAAACCTGAATGCATTGCAAGTGGAACTTGAGAGCTAACTGTTCCAAAAAAGATAAAAAAGCCTTTATTGACACTTTATTTCAGTGACAAACATCTCCATTTTTCATTTGCACATTAGTGTACTGTAAGGCTGTTTTTATAGATACATATAGCTCAGTATATACTGCTATATAGCAGGTTTTTGTAGCAATAGATACCTGAATAAAGGTTTGGAAGTATGGCCATGAGTAACGAACAAGCAGAAGGGGGGGGAAAGGGGTAAAGAGGAGGAAGGTGCTAATACGCCAGTGGCCATTTCTTGTCTGTGGGGAGAGATGATCAGTTGGAGAATCTGGTATGGTATACCCCCTTACAGAACACTCTTCTAACCATAGATCCTAAGCACAAACAAAAACATACTCTCAAATGAGTCAGTAGACCCTCCTAAAATAAAGAGTAGGCATTTAAAAGCTATTAAACAGCAATAACAGCTACCAGTTCCATCCAGCACTTTCCAATCAAATCTGTCGTTATCTCAAACCCTTTGAGGCCCACATTGGGTGTCAAAAATGACTGTCGTGGTTTAATCCCAGCCGGCAACTAAGTACCATGCAAACACTTGCTCACTCCCCAGCACAGATACTCAGTGATATGAAAAGGGTAGCTGAAGAAAACCTCATGACAAACAGATTAAAAAAAGCTAACTCCAAAGTAAATAAAGTGCCCAAATTACCCTCAGTATAACAGAAAAAAAGCGGAGTGGAAGGATGTTAGTCTTTCAATATAGTACACCGTAATTTAGGTAATACTCTCCTCCTACGCTGCAAGTCCTATTCCCTACTACCACTAAAACTCAGAATTCTCTTTATAGAGGTGTGTTAGCCATGGAAAATAGATTCTATGTAAGCCTGAGAGAACATTTACATTCCTATGTGGAAGGTATTATGAATGAAAAGACCTTCTCTCCCTGCCACAAAACCTATTTTCCAGATTGCCTCCATCTGTCTGCGTGTGCATTTGGTGCCATGTGCATTTGGTGCCACTAATCCTCAATTTAAATATAATTTCATACCCATTCTTTTGTCTGTCTGATTCTCTCCAAAATTGTTCTGAAATGCAGAACCTATTTCCTTTGTGAAAAACTCTCTGAGCAACAATACACAATTAGAGCATCTAATCATTTTTTGGCAGACTGATTTCCACAGCAGTTTTTGGTTGTTCTTATTAAGTATATGGAGCTCCATGAACTTCATTTTTGTTATTGTGTTTCAGATCAAGATAAATTACCAGCTTCAAGAAGTGGATGATAAGACATGTATTTTTGCAAGTTCTAGATGTATGTGTGTGTATAAATACCTACAATGGAAGCACCAGATGCTAAATGTAGGAAATAAATTCCTGATGTAGGGTTTATTTTCATTTTTTCATTCATGCAGACCATAGGACAATGCTAGGGTTCTCTTCTGTGACTGGGACTTTCAGGCCCCATTGCAATAACAATAATAAATAAAGGGAATAGATGGATATCCTAAGACTGCCTTAGAGTTGTGTAGTATACTTGTTCTTTGTTGTCCGTGGGATAGGAAGCATACCACTAGCAGGGAAAAAAAAAAAATCCAAACCCCCAAAACCTAGTGAGCTTTGCAGGCTCTCAGACAGCAGTACAGTCCTTGGTCGGGTCTCAGGTTGCTGTAGGTTATGCCAAATGGTATTTTAGCCTCTCTTAGCCTTATTTCTTGTGACCGATGCTATGGCCTGGAGACTGGAAAGGAGGTCGCGTGGCATGATGGAGTAGATCACCGCTACCTACAAGCAGTCAGACATACTTGGGAAAGACCTGCAAGGAAAGTCACCCACAGAAGTAAGGAGGTTTAGCTAACTCTCACTAAAGGTGAGCTAGAATTGTGATTCAAAAAAATCTATTTTATATCTAGACCTAAATACAATTTTTAAAAAGACCCTTCCAGTTTGGTATTCTTCTTATGGTGTCTGGAACTCTCACTGGAATTTGTAACTATTTCTAGAACTCCAAAGACTGGGTGTTTTTTGTATCAGGTATAATATGTATATACTATCCTTTCCTCACAGAATGTCCCACTTCCCCAAGGAGGAACTGCAATACTGTTATAAACTTTAATCTTTTTGCCAAACATACTTTTATTGTCAGTTCTTGAAACTCTCAGAGGTTGGCACATGCTTGGTGGGGGCAGCATCTTTAGAATTTCACTTGCTCCAAGAAATAAACTGCATTTTAGAATAGAAATAGAAATGCTTACTGTTTGGCAACATTTGGGAAGATGTTCACGCTCATGACTGAGCAAACATGGTGTAAAAGGCCACTATTTCTCTTTCAAAATATAGATAATTTAAGTTATGACCAAATGGTCCTGCTGGTTTTTGGTTTTTGTTTTTGTTTTTTTTCTTGGGGAGCAAGAGAGGTGAAGAGTTTGGGGGATTTTTGCTTTCTGATTTTTTTCTACATAGATAATTTTTTCCTAGGATTGGGAAAAGTTCAACCTAGGATAGATACTTTACAGAGTTTTGTTTTGTTTTGTTTCGTTTTTTAACTTAACAAATCAATGGTTACTTAAATTACAAATACACAGAAATTTTGTAGTGGGAAGTATAAGCAACAACAGTGATGGTCAGCATTACCATCCCTACACAACTGTCAGTACATGACCCTCTGCGTAAATGACACTGTACTCATAAAAATACACTTATTCATTTTTAGCGCTCCCTTTTTGCATAGTATAATCAGAAAAGTAGCAAGATGACACTTTAGGAAAACTTTAGACTATTATTTAGGTTTGCAGTACACCAAAGGATTTTTCTGAGGACAGTAGCATTGCTTCAGCTCTTATGAAGGTTCAAACTATTTAAACACTATCTCACAAACTAAATAAAGCTGGTATTGAGAACTGAACAAAGCAGTGGAATTGCACCAACTGTAACCTTTGCTAAAGTTATCTGTGACGTGCAATTTCTAAATGAGACCGCGATAGAAAGCTTAATCAGAAAACATCTGTCTTCTAAGACGTAAGACTACTCTCTCCCAAGTCTGTTTAACAAATTCTGATTGCTTTTTTCCTAATTGCAATAGAAAGAGTGGGACCAGATTGTTTCTATTTATATATGCAAAGGAATTGCATCTCTGAGGATAAGATTTTAGCCATGAAAACCAAAGCAAAGCAAAAGTCCTCAAGCCTTCCACAAAATCTCCTATTAATTTATTTCACCACAGAAGTGATTACCAGCCAAACTGCATGATTTAGTTTGTACTCTGATTTTTAAGACTTGAAAGACGTCTTTTAAAGTGAGGTTAGGGAAACAGTCCAAGAGTGTAAGCTTAGCCTGTAGTCTGCTCTTAGGATTTCTTACTCATACTGCTTTTTCAGAAATGTTTTAAGGAACAGCTATTACTCCAAATATAGCAAATAGAGGTTTCAGACTAATTCTGGTGTCAGTAATTCAGGCCAATTAAATTCTGATTTCTGTAAAAATAGTATTTGATGATAGTTAGTGGTGATTATGTCTCCTTTTGCATTTATTTTTCACCTGTACGTGTTACAGTGAAATAACTCCCACAATACCCAAATACTAAACCTACTCTTTTATCAATCTCTCTTCATACTGCACTTTTACAGAAATATTTTTTGTTGATTATGTGATGGGATTATCCCCTCTGTCTAAATGCACAGGTGTCTCTTTACTCTCTTTAACTAATACCAGTAAAGGACTGCACAAGAACACCTGTTCTGTGGCTCTGATGTGTGCTATGGGGGAAGAGGCGAGCGGCATACTCAGTTTGCTGATGTGTAAGGATATGATAATGGTTGGTTTGATCATATGACACCCTGGCATACTCAGAGTTTGCTGATGTGTAAGGAGATGATAATGGTTGGTTTGATCATATGACACCCTGAAATGTCAGTCCCCTGCTCCTACTGATTTTGGCAGACCACTCATCTGTAAATCCAAAGGTGACAATTAATTCTTTTATTTACTATGTCTCCCTTTATTTGTCCCTTTCAGTGCTACAGTAGTTTTAGTGATAAAAACTACTAATTGCTCTGAACTGACTCTGAGAAATTGATGGAACACCAGCACTCTGTCATTGCAAAGATAAGACATTTAAGACTTCCTTACCAGGATGGATTTCATCAAAGTATAAAAATGACAAGGCACCAAACTCCAAGCCTGCAGAAGCAAGGGTCTGCAAACGTTCTTGTTCTGTAATAGAATGGATGCAAACACATACAGACAGACATATACCTATTCCTGAAATGCTGCAGTTGCCAAATTGTTGCCTAGTGTCTGTCTGATACTCACCTGAAAGTAGGGATATGAGGACTGAAATCCTCTGAAATGGCATTCTGAATTTCAGACACATTTTCCAATAAAAGTTTCACCAAAGCTGGTACGTTCCCATATTTTGGCTGTGATGAACTGGCCTTCTGCTTGCAGAAAATTCTTGACAAATTCTTAAATAATTATATTTGAACTTCATTTATTGAGTTTAAAACTTAACCCTCCCCTAACTATAAGCTCTATTTTCTTTCACAAAGCATTAATATGGCATGTAATAGTTTATTATATATTCCTGTCTCTTGACTTTATAAAACTGGGTGTTAAAACTTGGCCAAGGAGTTTTGCATCTTTTATAGTTATTGGTAGATGGATATATAATGGTGTCGGAGCGATCAGCGGGAGACAAGCACCATCCGTTGATGATCAGCAAGCCTCGTTTATTGATACTCAATACACGCCTTATATACTATTCATTAATTAGCTCATACATATTGCAGAAGCATAGCTCATCATTGGTTAATAGTTAAACGTCAACTCCTCCCATGCTTATCTTTTGTGTTAGCCTTGCGATTAGCAGTTCCCTAATTCTCACATTCTTGTTTCTCTTACCCATCCTGTTATTGTACAACAGCTGTGCTCAAGGTCGCTCTGGCCTGCTACACTTTAACTAGCTTAATTCTATCATGTCCTGTCTCTGCCAGCCACCCTGTGGCAAGGCTCCCCACATAATGGCTAGTAAATAATTTTAATGCAAGTAGATTTCTAATATTTAACATTAAAATTTCAAAAGCAACTCCGCCCTCCAAAATACTTTTTTTCTGATTTTTGTTTTAACAGTTAGTGAGAGAAATCACTTTTTTGGGGGATATCTGCAGTACTAGAACAACCCGAAATCCTGGGGTGAACCTCTCCATAAAAACTAACATTTCTCCTCCTTCATGGATTAGCTCTAGAACAGACACTGCTTGTGATCTATAGTTTCAAGATTAACATTAGAAAATATTACCTTTCTTTCCATGGAGGTAATCTTTCCTAAAGTAGCAACTGAGGCTTTTTATAAGAAATGGCATCTGGATCTACTTCAAACAAACAAAAAAACAAACAAACAAACAAACAAACAAAAAAAAAGTGGTATCATCCAGAGAAGTTAAATATGAGTGAAATATGAACCTAGTTGTTATCTTTTAACTAAATTGAAGACAAAAGAGTATGACTTTGCCAAATATGACAGCCTGGGAAACATACAGGAGGAATGCTGGAAGCAAAGAATACAAGCTTTACCTAATATTTCTTTTTTTTTTTTTTTTTCATTCCACATGTGAAAGAAAATAGGTTCACCACCCTTTTTATTGGATAATAGTCTTTTATGGTAGCAACTACAATACAGTTACAAACTTATTTTTGAATGTAAAACTTGAGAGACTGCAGTTTTTAAAAATAAGTTTCAGGTCCAAAGTTGTACTACCAGAAAAATCCAAAACATTCTCGAAATATTTCCAAATTGACATTTGATTTAATGATGGGACTATAACTGATACAATGAGGTTAGGTAACATGTCCCCAAACTTAAGTACGTTACTCTAGTTCTTGGTATTTATTGGTGTGAGTTTTATGTGTTTGTGTGCCACATTAAGGACATTAACTTTCCCAGTTAAATTACAGTCTAGATCACCCTGACACAACTTGGTTTAATCTTTAAAAATAATAATCTTTAAAAATCTTACACAGACTGTGTATTTTCTTGGAACTGTCAGGCCTGTTCTCCTGCTTCTTACCCTGAGCTATTTCACTCAAGGCATTTTACCTCCCTGTTGACCTCATAAGAAGGATTACATACCAATTGTACAAGATCCTGAAATGCTTCTGTCTTATATAAAAAGTGTTATTAATAAAAATAGAGCTGCTAAATCCAAGTAAATAAAAAAAGTTACTTATGAATAATACCAACAAAGTACATGCTACATATGGGATTAATAATGAAACCATCTTATGCTCATTTATTGATTTTTATTACTACCATTTAGGAAAACAGAAAAGACGAGGGAGAAAACTAAAGTAGCAATGGCAAAAGATCGAAGAAGCCAAGCCGCGGGGAAGATTTCATGGAATTCCCTGTGGTGAGGAGGAAGCTGATCATGTACTTTTGCCTGTGGCTCAGAGGGTTGCTGGGAACTGAGGGAGGTTTGTGGCTTGGCTGTAGTTCCCGGTTCCGGGGGCTTGTTTGGGGAATAGGTGGTGTGAGGGGGAGAGAGTTCTTGCAAAAAGTGTGGAAGCATTGTTATGCTTGATGGGCTATTAGCTACAGCCTAAATAAGGCAGTGGGGCTGGCTTAGCTGAAAGTGAAGACAAAGGGACAGTCAGCAACCAGAGAGCAAATAAACATGGCTGTATTGGAATTTAAAGGTGGGGTGTAAGGAAGACACAATGTCAGTGTTCATGATTAAACTTGCAGAAACAAAGATGACAATGCAAAAGTTGCAAGATCTATGTGGTACTTCAGTGCTTTATCATTGATAAAACATGTTTTAAACAGATAAATGACAAGAAAAGTTGTGACAGAGTCACACAATCTTAGGAGATAGGAGTATTAACTGAAGGAAAGACAGACTTAAGTTAGATCATTACATGGAAGAGAAAGCTCGTTAAACAATAGTTTATTACACCCGATTCAAA
>JMFS01036194.1:0-34597 GCA_000699545.1 Podiceps cristatus
GTTGTTTTTTGTTGTTGTTTGGTTTGTTGTTGTTTTGGGTTTTTTTTCCCCCCTGTGATTTTGGTTGGTTGATTGATTGTTTTGGGGGGTTTTTTTTTGTTGTTTTAAGCTCAATTTCTAAAAACATGTTATTTTATTGTCCAGTTTACCCAAGTGGCAATGTGCTACTAGGACACTGGTTTGGCTTTGTTTTTTTTTTTTTTTTAAATAAGCCATGTTCTATACTTCTGAAAGATTAAGCAGTTCTTATATCTACTGTTCACCTACTCTAGTGTATTCAAAAACAAAAGCATTATTAGCACACCTGGTCCTTGATATGCCTGAGGATGACCAAATGCTGCTGCTGTCTCCCAGTTATTTGAAGCACTGTTTCTCTGGCCCGCTGCACTTTCAGGTTTCGTCGCCCAGCTGTCAACAGCATTGCCGTTATCCCAGTTCCCAGACTTCCCAACATTCCAGCTGGACCAAGGATCACTAGCATTGTTTACCTACATTATATAAAAGACAAAAGTAAAGAAGAAATTGCTGAAGAAATGAGCAACAGCCACATACTTTCTTCTTGAAGCCTTTGATCTCTTCCTGATAGGCCACGAATTTGCACTCAGCATTTGTTCAATTTAGGAGCAGCTGACAATTATTACATTCCCTGCTACACAGCTCTTAGATGCAGTAAGCACCTGGAAGAACTGCTCAGCTTTCCAGCTACGTGACTAAGAATGGTACATCTCCTCTGGGAAATTAAACTTTGCTCCAACAGTGTTAGGAAGCACTCTTACTCATGGTAATTATTTTACACCAACACCATAAGTATGGTGCGTATGAACTATTAATTACATAAAGCCATGGACTTAGAAACTCAAAAGTCAAACATGTTTTTCCAAATGTTTATTTTATCAAACTCAGATTAATGGCCTTACTAAAAGCAAATCATATATTGCCCACCCACACCATCACTAATGGTGTGACAGTTAGGGAGTCAGTGCCAGCAACCTGCTCAGTTTCCCTGTCAGATCTTAATTCATTCACATCGAAGATGAGGGAAGGAAACAAACATCTGCCTGGGAACAGTCTGGCATGTCCCTGTAGACCTACTCTCTCAGCATAAGCTTCTGGTGAAGGTAATCATACATACTCTTCTGTTGATGCTGCTGTGGAGGTGGAAACCTCAGCGAGAGTGTAGAGCAGACATGTCTCTACTGCATCAATTTGTCAAGTTCATCTGTCACTAAGTCGGATTAATAGCTTGCATCCTGCTCAGCTCCTTCACTTTAACACTATACTTTGAAAAAGCATTGACTAGTTAAGTGTAGTCTACTCCGACACTTAGTGCAGAGACTAGCTGGCAGAAAGAAAAAAAAAACACACACAAATCAAAACCCACACACTTAAGAGTGTAGGAGGAAGGAGGAGGAGAAGGGGAAGGAAAGCAAACAAAGCCTACAAAGCTCGTTTTGTTCAGCAGAGGGAGAAATGGAGTTTTGTAAAAGGAAGTCTCAAAACCTACAGAAGCCAGTGCATTATTTTTATCATAAAGCTGCATATCAAAGAAGGTATGCCTAATATAAATTAATTGCTATTAGACTATATTATTTACATGAATCTTAGAACATTTGTCAGTACAGAAAATTTAATAAAAGTCCCACTAAAAGCCAAATTATTCTCTGCAGAAGTGTTGAATATGTTTGTTTCTTACAGAAAATATGCAAAAAATGGTACAGCTACTACACACTCCATTTTTCTTCATTAAATTCTCTCTTCTCATTTCAGCTTTGAGATACTACTTAGGAATGAGAGCTCTCACTTTAGTTTTCCTAAAATAAAGTCACCTGACAGTCAGATTTCACAGACACTATCAAACCTTTAAAACTTGAAAGTGCTTTGGATCTATCCTATTGATACATATAACCCCTTTTCTTTAGGTACAGAATCCCCAGGATCTGGAGACTGAGGCCAAGTCCCCAAGCTAGGGGGAAATCACCATTCAGAAGACTCACTAGGGTCAGTGAGTCTCTAGGAACTGATGGTATGAAAGAGATTATGTGGACAGCTTCTATATTGAGAGTTCGGGAGGGTTTTTTTGAGGATGAAACTGATGCAAGAACACTACTCTCTAAGGGCGCAGTATCCTTGAGGTCCACCTAACTCTTGGTTAGCTGGTACACAGTGCTACTCTCAGCAGTTACAAAGTTGTTGCTGGTAGCTTATGAGGTACCAGCCTGCTCTTCCTATGATGTTCACCTGCTCTGAGTTTATGTAAAAAAAAAAAAAATACATGCCATCAGTCAGAATTTATCATCTTTGCTAAAGGAAAACACATACACTGGGGCCCAACTGCATAGGAAAGCGTGCCTGCTCCTAACATAACTTAGAGCACCTAGAATAGTTTGCATAATATTCATTTGCATATACTTCTGCAATATATGTTGTGCTGATCACTGGCAAATGAAAGCCCAGAAGTGGGATGATTGCCAAAAGGCTAAGTCAAACTTTCCTCTTCTCTGTAGTTCATGTGAAATCTGGTACATGAGTGGGTGGCGAAGAAACCTTGAAATCTGCTGCAAAACAAGGAGGAGGCAATAATATTAACACTGGGTACACTACTAAAGAATGACTGTCAAAAGCGATCATCACCAAACATGCAGACAGTTGCTGATACACACTAAATGCTGTGCAGCAAGGGAAATGGATTAAACTGCCCTCTCTTATGTTTTATCTCTATGTACCTATATGGAAGCACTACTCCAATCAGCAAATTTTACTTCTGAAGAGTCCAAGCAAGCCCTGGGGTAAGCTCTCGCCCACAGGTGTATCACCCATAGGCTATAAAAGGGGTGGGATATACGATTCCTACTCAGCTTCTTTCAGCCAAAGGGCTCACTTTTTTTTTCATGGCACCAGGGAAGAGTGTAAGAGATCAGCCAGGAACGTATATATAGACACATCTAAAAGAGCATTTACAGGTCTCCTTTCATCTTTCTTCAAACATTTTGCCTACATACACACACACTGTGGACACTTCTAAGCAGTAGCCAAAAAACAGTACAAGTAGAGAAGGGCTCAGGAATCAGGCCTGCCATCCTTAAGGTCCCATTGCACCACAGAAGACCAAGTAAAGACACAGCATTTATTAAAAGGGAAATCTCAGCTCCAGTCAGTACTTCTGTGGATCTCAGCAGCTGACAAATGCCATACAAGAAGCCATTTGTGTGACTTAGCTCTGGTTGAATAAACCCTAATTAAGCCAGCAAGTATTTTGTAAGTGATTAAATTCCGTGTTCTCAGACCTTTCACTCTCCATAACTGAAATTGATAATCCTCTGATCTCTCTTTAGTCAGCATAAAAAAGATGAAAGGTCCTTGCAAGATGCCGTTATTTAGTCAATATAACTTGACACAGCACACCTAACATCCAAGTATGCAAGCAATCTCAAATGTAACTGCATAGAAAAAAATGCCACACCATGCATAATTAAGAAACCAATCAACCTTCAAATGAAACATTGCATCTCTCTGCCCCTCAAGATAACAAACAAGTACACTGATATTAAAGTCAAGAACAAATTCCTCAAAGGTAGCAAATCTTCCCTTTTGTAGACTATTACGGACTTGCTTGCTCCTACTGTTCTAGGAGAAAAAACACCACAAAAAGGCTATTTGGGGAACAGACAGAAGGAACGCACTACTAAGTATTTTAAGAGTCTTCTGGTGAGGGACTGGGGGAGGGGAGGAGAAGTATAGTATGTTTTTAAAGATCTAATTATAGTTGAATGAGAAAATTCCACCACAACAGGAAAATTCTTAACTTGGGGGTGGAATGTCAGTATCTTCACTAAATGGATCATGAATTAAATAGGAAGAAGTTACAACTTTTTTATTTTCCAGATAATCCATAGTTATAGACAGTAAAGATAAGATAAGTCACTGAGGCGTCTCTCTGGCTAAAAATCTTTTTTTGATCTCTTGGACAACTAAGTTGTTCCTGGCAGATTCCTTCATCATATTCATGGATACTCCAGATGGATGAATAGATCCATTCTACTCCTGAGGGACAAAAGCCAAACCAAACATAATGTCCAGATGTTAAAACTAAGCTGAATACCTAACAAAGATCTAGGTAACTGTGCCATCAAAAATGATGACCTCCAACTGTATGAAATATACCTTGAAATCTACTCTGAGAGACAGAAGCCATGTTGAAACAGTGAGTAGAGAAAGTAAATCTGATCAGATCAAGGGAAGTCTAGGCCCACCAAAGCTGCAATGAGAAGTGTCCACTCCTGAAGAGGTGTTGAAAAGAGAGACAGCACAGAGGAATGGCAGAAAATACAAGAAAAGTCATAGTGGCTCAGCTACTTCACTATCTGCACACTTGCTCTAAGGTAAATACAACACAGTGAATGCAGTTCTGTGACTGCTGTAGAGTCAGCCTTGCTGAAGGCTTTTAGCCCTTCACACTTCTTCCTGGAGCAAAAAAAAATCTTGATTTTTAGGGTAACTGTCCATATTTACTTACCTTTTTTCAAATGTATCTATTCAGAGGCTGTTATCCAAAGAACTTGAGTTTATCTTGTATCTTTATAAAGATACACAATTTAGCCTTGAGCAAAGAATACTCAGGGATGGGATGAGGGGAGGGAAAGTGTATTTATTGTCAGCCTCACTGCTTAAAGGTAATTATTTACTTTTTGAAATTAAAGTTTGCTTAGCTTCAACTTTCAGCCACTAAAAGTCCTATATACATTTATTCAATGGAGCGCTCTCAGGCTTGTTACCCACACCTGCATGTGTAAATGGCAATCAAGTCACCTCTTTATATCCTTGTCTCCTCTTAAACTGATTTTAATCCCTAATGGTTCCTTCTTGAAACACTGATGAGAAATTTCAGACAGTTTTCCAAGTAGCAGTCACAGCAATGCCAGAAACAGAAGAAAGACTCCCTGTTCCTCTCTGATGTTCTCTAGACACCCCAGGACCAGGCTAAAAAGATTAAACAAGGCTTTATCCTTCCTTTTTGGGAATGTGGGGGAGGGAGGATGTGGGGGAGGGAAGAGTTGCTTTCAAATTACATGTAGCCCTGGAGGATGTTATAGTGTCATTATCTGTAACTGGAACTAGAAGTTGCTCATCATGAAAGCCAAACTAGCATAAAACACTGGGTTGTTTTTTTGTTTTCGTTTTTTACTGCTGAACAGTTCTAACCAGTTTTGCTTGTACACCTTTTAAGATATTTTTTGCACTATGCCCTTCTAGACATTACAAACATACAGGCAACTTTACACTTAATCTTATGAACATATACATTTATGCAGAGTTAACGTTTATTAGTCAAGGAAGCAATAATTTCCAAAATCCATAAACAATTACAATTGTAATTTCCATAGCGAACCTACCTATGTATTTTATAAGGTAATTTAGCATACTGGTTTAACAAGACAAACTGGACTCAACCAAACATGAGTGAGTCACATCTCCCATGACAATACTTCTACTTCACCATACACACACAGAGCAACATCAGTGAATGGAAAAGCTGTTACAGGAACACAATAATATGTGTGTCAAATTTTCCATGCAAGTAGAATAGTGCACACTTAATAAGAGCACTATGTTTATTTTCTTCAATCTTAGCATTTATTGCTGCTCACAGCAGTTGGGGGGGAAGATTATGGTATGCAAATTTAACAATGACAATTTGGCTTTCTAGCAAAGTTGCAAAGACTGGAAAAGACAGCAAAAGTAAAGCACTGGGAATAAATTCTTTAGTATCCTCCTTATGCACATTCAACAACTTACGTCTACACATCAGGTAACTTAAGAGTTGCTTCAGCTCCTGCACACCATACCATGTGTTTTCACTGCTATTTATTCATCTTGCCTATACAGAAGCCCCTCTACAGTCTGAAGGGAAAGGGTTTTCTACACACAAGACAGTCCATTTATTTTCGCATTCTTCAACAACTGTGTAGTAGCTTATCTTACTTCTGCTGAGAAACTATCCCAAGCGACTTCACACTTACCACTGGATAAAACAAGACAAACATAAGAGGTTTCAGTCAGTTGTTTCCTGTACCAACTCATGGGGCCTTGCTGCTTTGCCCACAGCGTAACTGAAGACGCAAAACATGGATTCACTAAGGTCACACTGGAATTAACTGACTAATCTGCAATTCACAAGAACGTGAATTCTCAGGCTACTTATTTTATCCAGAACTAAGAGCTGCTCATTCGTCTTCATACAGTAGACTTGGCAGCAATTAGAGAATCAGTGCTGAGAAAAGGGAACAAACTCCTCTACAAATGCAACTTATGGTTAGCTACAACAACTATTTTTATATCTTAAATACTGTGAAGCCACATCTACAGCTCTTACGTCAACATAGCTGGCGATACACTTCCACCCTGAAACAGACAGGCAGTACCACACTTTAATTTCATTTATACATTTTTAATAATAGAGAAGGGGGGGGGGAAGAAAAAAGAAAAAAAAAAAGCCAGACTAAGCTCTAGAGGGAAGTGGGGAGAAACCATGCAGACTAAAATACATAGTGGATAGAAATGCTATAGATCTCAGTATACTATATGTTCAAACATGCATGTCACACAGGCTGTAAACAGCTGGACTGCATTATGCCTATTGTACAGTTTGCTTACAGACCACTAATGAGACTACTGTACGGATGAAAAGGTTTAGCTTTTTAATAAGGAGAACTAGTTCAGGCCAATATAGTTGTAATTTAGATTTAATTTAGATTAAATCCAAACAAGTCACATAAATGCTATCTTTAAAAAGGAAAGCTGATATTTGCTCACTTTTAAAACATTTTAAATCAGATAAATAAAAAAACACCACAAGCTGTGGTTTAGAATGGAGAGAGATATTATCACTTAAAATAGCAGTTTCTGAACCTGGAACACGTGGCAAAATAAATGCAAGTACATCTGTGACTTGAGAAGCACTGGTCTTGATCACTAGCAATACCCAAATGTTTGGAGGAGACTACTCAGAATTTTACATTAATTCTCGTATTTCCATACATATTTTATTTCTGAAGGCTCCAAATGCTAGCAAGCTAACAGTCTCTTGGTCAACTGCAATGAGAAACACTATTTAAAAGTCTGGAATAGGATATCTATTGTTGCTACAGCCCCAGGAAGCAGCTTGGCAAAGAAATACTACAAGAGAAAAATATATCACTTATTTTTCATCAGAAATAAGAAATTTTTTGTTCAGTGTATTTCAAGATGTTTATTTCATTTAACCTGTCATAATTTGTATTCATTTCAGTGCCATTATTGCAAGTATTATTCTAATATCATAAGAGTTTACAGGTAACTTACTTTAAAATATATGTTTTTTATTTGTTAGAATTTCATAAGTGCTGGTATACTTACTCACCGGTTGTTCCAAATGACAGTCTAAAATTAGCAACCTGCATTGCCTCTCTGAGGAACAGTGGATTGACAAAGAAGAAAGATTTCTCATTCTCTTTGCTTCCTCAGTCCAAGGGCTACAAGGTCAAAACAGCTCAAGGCCCATCCAAAAGCCATGCAGCAGCCTCCATCCAGGCAACACACTAAGCAACTAAGGGTTATTTAAATTGCATTTTGTGGAATATTTTTTAAAGACATTAAACCACAAATGTTATGGGCAGACATAACATTAAGTTCTCCTATCTGCTTTTCTTCTTCTGAGTGTAAACATAGTCACCTTGAGTCATTTTTTCCTCTTATTTGTGTATAATTAGCTTCATTGCTTCCTCTGATTGCTTTCATCTCCCCAATATCTTCTTCAGGAAGCTCTTTAAAAGAGCAGCTGCAAGCTTTACTGCAAGGAATGAGCTGGGGAAGAGTGAACTGCCAAGGGTCGTGCAGAATTCTTTTCTCCTTAGGATGTACCTCTGTGCCCTTTTCTACTGTGACTTTCCAACTGCAGCAAACCCAGGTAAGGGACAACACCAAAGTGTTGCTGTGGTCGCATCTTTCTCAATGAAGAAAAGGAAGTAAGAGCAGCTGCTCTTAGTTCTTGCTTATTAATTACTTTTCAGGAGATTATTTACTGAACAAGAACAAAACCTTCTTAGAAAAGGACAAACATGGAGTAGGGTAGTGTTTGAACTGATAAACATTTCTTAACACCAAAAAAGTAATGAGTTACAGAGTGGGAAACCAAAAGCCTCTTGTTTGCCTGGGAAGCAAAAGAGGATGGGTGTAAACAGACAGAGTTGAATAGAAACTGATCCGAATCATGAATTGAAACTGATCTGGGAAAACTGTAATGATTTAGGGTTCTGTATTTCATGCAGCATTGCTACCTAAGAAGAACAGTCACCTCCTCAGACCACATGGGCATCAGGGCATATGAAGATATGCTAGTGAAAATATAACATATAAAGCTAAAAAATAAATTTGTGGAATTTTTTAAGCCCTATTAGAAGCACATTGCCATTTGATATATATTTCTAAACTAATAGGCTAACCAGTTCAAAACTTCAAAAATAAAAGTAATACAGAAAAAAAAAAAAGTTATAGACAAAGTTTGCAAATATAACTGGTCTTGGCTGGAACAGAGTTCATTTTCTTCATAGTAGCTAGTATGGGGCTATGCTTTGGATTTGTGACCAAAATAGTGCTGATAACACAGGGCTGATTTTGTTACTGCTGAGCAGGGCTCACAGAGAGCCAAGGCCTTTCCTGCTCTCACCCCACCCCACCAGCGAGGAGGCTGGGGGGGCACAAGGAGCTGGGAGGGGACACAGCCGGGACAGCTGACCCCAACTGACCTAAGGGATATTCCAGACCATACAATGTCACACTCAGCAATAAGCGTTACAGGGAAGGAGGAAGAGAAGATGTTCAGAATGATGGAGTTTGTCTTCCCAAGTCACCGTTACACGTGATGGAGCCCGGCTTTCCTGGAGATGGCTGAGCACCTGCCTGCCTACCAGAAGCAGCGAATGAATTCCTTGTTTTGCTCTGCTTGCACGTGCGGCTTTTGCTTTACTTATTAAGGGCCTTTACTCCAACCCATGAGCTGTCTCACTCTCACCCTTCTGATTCTCTCCCCCATCCCACCAAGGGAGAGTGAGCAAGCAGCTGGGTGGAGCCCAGCTGCCAGCCAGGGTTAAACCACAACACTGTGGTTTAACTGGTCTCTTGAAAAAAGAAAACAAAAAGCCCCCACATTCACACATTTCAACTCACCCAGATCTATTATTTTTAATAAGGCTTGGTACTGAAAGACTATGCAACAACCTGTTGGGGTTTTTTTGGTTTTGTTTGTTTTTTGTTTTTGTTTTTTGGTTTTTGTTTTTTTTTTTACTTCAAAGAATTGAAGGAATTCTAAGAATTAAAACATCTTTTGACTTATAGAAATTAGGGGATGGGGATGTGGTATAATTACATGAATGTTAAAGTGACTTAACATTTACAGAAAGTAATTTTGTCAATATAGCAGTAGTAAGAAAAATTCCCAAACATCCTGTTTATTTAGAAGTGCTTTTATAAAGACTTCTTGTAATAAACTTGTAGCCCTCCATTTCACTATAAAATAATATAGATAGTATAAAATGTCAGCATTTAGGAATGCTATGCTGCTATTTCTTATTCAGTCTACCAGACTACATCTACAAACATTTTAGTTCTGCCTACTGTGCCACCTCCAGGATCAATTTTCTTTAGATTGATATCTAATTGGTTTTTTGTTTGTTTGTTTGGGGTTTTGTTTGGGGTTTTTTTTTTTTTTTTGGTTCCCATAGCCTGAACACACAAGACTCATTTAAGATGAAGTGTTTCATATATTGACCTTGTCTCTCATTAAGGCACTTGAAAAGAGTAAATCAATTGCTTGCAACCGTGCATCCGACAACAGATCAATGCAAAGTGTCTGAGCAAACTCATGTTCAACAATGTAAATGTTGTCATAACCAAATGCGGAGTAATACATCTAGGAAGAAAGGTCATACCCACAGAGCAGAAGATGATGTACGCAGGGGATGAGCCACTCAGTATAACCTCCTGATGCAATATTACAGGAGTCAATGCAATCTTTCACTGTATCAGGCTTTTCTACACCAGAACAGCAATGTCAAACCTGTTTGACATCACATGATACACACAGGAGCAATGCACACATTTTACAGACAAGTCACAAGATCAAAGAGACTGCAGAAGAAAGCAAGAAAGTTGTGGGTTTTGGTGGTGGGGGTTTTTTTGTGGCTTTGTTTTTGGTTTTGTTTGTTTGTTTGAGGGCAGGAAAAGCATCTTACACCAGACAGGTAAAACAAACACAGAATTTCTTAATCAAGAGAACAATTAGCCATAGAAGTTTTTGCAAGGAGAAAATACTATGCCCTAGAGAGCTCTCTGATCTGGGAGAAAGGCCTAACAGCTGAAAGTGGAAGCCAGACTGCTTAGTAGTCAAATTAAATTTCTATTAGCAAAAAGCCACTGGAACAAACTACTAGATGTATGTCAGAAGTTGAGGAAATCAGTCTTCAAATCAAGATCTGCTGTTTTACTAGAGAACACATGTAACTAAACTGCAGTTGCTGAACTCAGTTGAAAGAAAAAACAAAACGCAAACTTGAGAAAATGGAAATAACTTACGACATAAAATACTGACAACACAACAGACTGGTTTCTGCTACAAAAAAAACAGGAAAACAAAAGACCTGAACACACTAGCCTGAGGGAATATGCTTCCCCTGCATCCTGCATGGCCTTGGCTGCATCCAGGTACACACTCTCCTCCCCTCTCTCTCTCCTATTAACGTTAGCAGTATAGTTTTACTATAATAGACTATGGTACCCTGGTTCTCCCAACTGTCTCACACTGCATTTGAAAGATAATGGAGAGGAATAGGACATTTATAAGAATAAGGCACTGAAGCAGATGAGAAGCTGTATGCCTGAAGTTACCCCTTTCCAAAATTTGTTAAGAAGAAACTGCAGTTTGTATGTATTACAAGGCCAGTATATTGCTGATTCTGTGTAAACCAAGACCATATTGTAAAGAGACCATATTTTGAAGCTTCTCTTTCCTCTAGAAATGCAACTTCTAAAACTAGATTGCCATAGTAATTCTCTATTATTTAGGATATAACAGATACCTTTATTTTAACCTTTCCTCCTATATAGGCAAGGGCTTTTTAATTTTCTTCCTATATGTATCTTGTGTTAAACACAGACCAACCTCTGATAGATGCCTCTATCACCATTCAAAATATTGTATATTCATTTTGCTAGTAAGCAACTCTTCCTAGGCCAAATAAAGTGACATTTCTCTTCCTTCAGAAGAAAAGAAACAATATTCAGATTTGACCGAAGTAGCTCCTGCAAATATTTCAAGCTTACCCAGAAGTGAAGTTTGGCTAGAAAGTCTATAGGAAGAAAAAAATGGAGCAAGGGTAACAGAGCAGAAGAAATTAGGTTCCTACTCTATCTTCAAAATTACTGTCAGTTTTACTGGGGAAAACAAACCTAGAATCAATGCTTTTGGCTCAGTTTGATGTGAGAAATTAATGAAGCATTTCAAGAGTTCTGTGTTTAACCTAAATGTTAAATGGCATCAATTAAAGAAAAATAAATTGCCGATAAACAGTACAACAGTCACAGTTAAGTCTGGAGTTCTCACTATACGTGTGATCAGAGAGCCACAATCCTTGCATTGCGTGGCTGAATACAAGGAAGCACAAATCAAACAGTCAGTGAACTGTTACATTCACTGTCATACAAAAGTGCCCCATGGAGTTTTCAAGAGATCCCACTTCATGTCAAAGTCCTGTGTCACAAGTTACAATTAAAAAAGCTAATAACTGATATTTAACTGACCCATAAACCAGGTGGGTATCCCCAGCTGCTACAATGAGTAAAGCATTTGCTTTCCAACACAGAAGACCTTTACATGCTGTTATTGGGAAAAGCAGATTTTGTTCTGTTGACCCATGGACTCTGAAATGTTTAACTGCTCATACGTGTGGGACATGCAGCAGTCTGTAGACTATAATAAACAGCTTGTGTTTAAGATAATGTATGTCTTTAGTCTCAGGTTAGATATCTGAATACTTGCTGCTTAATGAACTGACACACTGGGCAAAAGCAATGAATAAAAAAGGGGGGGGGGAGGGCGAGGGGGGAACCCCACACAAAAAAAACCAAACAACATTCTTCCAGCAAAACCAAAGTCAGTCACTTCTCCAACTGACTAGGGACAATGCATGAATTTGCTTCATCTTTTTTAATTAAAGAAACAACTCTTGCTCAAATTCTGAAGAAAATACATATTCATTCACCCTGGCTGATGATGCATGGACCACCCAATTGTATTAGACATTTTAAAAAAGAGAAAGTTCTAGTTCCTTAAAAGGGTTATCATACTAACAAAAGTAACTTGAAAATAAAGTAAATTCACTAAAAGCACTTTTATACAGAACCGAGGTACAAACAGAGATCAAGGTAGTCAGATTTATACCGGCTGGAAAGAATAAACATGCTCTATTTTTGAAAGTGTTAGAATATTTATTTTTCCAGCAGAGACAGCAGCTGAACAGGCACCCATAGCATTAATATTCAACAAAAGTATTCCCTAATGAAAAGGCAATTACTTTAATTAGTTCTTTTATGATGGTTCAACAAATATGGTACAGCACAACTGAAGAATGCAGGCAGTTATGTCAACAGAACCTGCCATGCCCACTGGGCCTGAAAAACGCGGAGACATACCTGATTACTGCTTTTTGCAGCAGCATTGGTCTGAGCTGTATTTGAAGAAAGGGAATCAAAAAAGGCTTGGTCAGCTAATGAGTTACCACAGCTAATTCCATCTTTTGCACCTTCGGTTATAATCTGAAATGGAAAAAGTTGCAAAAGATTGTTCATGCTTTTATTAATCAAATTATGCTGTTTATCATATATGATCATCCTAACATTCATGTCACTAGATGTTAAGAACTCACTAGATGTTTTTGAACACAAATGGAATAGCACCTTTTACAAGAATCTGGGAGGATTTACTTCCGCAACAGATGGAACTGGTTTGCACCATCACTGTAACATGTAAGGCTGTTGTGGCAGTGGACACCTAATTATGAATTCACTGGGGATTAACAATGTTGTTAACATTACTGCTTGGAGACTGAGATCTCAATACTCAGAGCATCAGTTTGGGACAGCAAGTTTACAGAGCCAAAAGCTATGAGCTAGCCAACTGAAGACAAAAAAACAAGGTTATGTGAACAAGCATCCTCCCTCCACCCCATCGCCTCCTCTTTTTTTAAAAAAAAAAATAAATAAACACAGCACTGGTGAAGGAAGGGAGGCACATGCCTTAAGAGGAGGCTGCAGGAACCACAGACAGAGTCTTCACCTAACTGGCAACCTGCAGACATGCAGACACTGGACCCTCCAAGAAATGAAGTCTTTGCATTAAGACCCCTATACCACCAGTCTTTAAACAAAGAGCAGATCAACACACACTGAAGAGACAACAAAGGTCCTCAGGAAGAACATGAGCTGAGTAGTCCCAGGATTTGGGATCCCATATCCTGAGCCCCAGAAATGGGGTTCAGTTCCAGAGACTTATGAGCGCGTGGCAAATCAAGCAACACCAGTGTAAACTTGCATTACTCATTTCACTTATGTATCCATATCTTCAGACAGGAAAACAAAATAATTACTGGATCATGAGACCCCCAAAACCAGAAGCAGACTCAAAATTAGTTCATGTTCTGCAGATAATCAGCATTTACTATAGGCAACCTCCTGTTGCACTTCTTGGGAAACCACTGAGAACCACAATAGCTTTGGATAGCACATTTGCACTGGTCTCCAAAGCCAACTACAGTTGCTACAATAAGATTATATATATATTCCAAGCTTTAACACTGGAAGTTTTATGTTTCAGCATTATAATCTGATTGCTAACCAGAAGGTGGCCTGTTTAGTAGTTCTGCTTGCTTAGTGCAGAGCAGCATAGCCACTTACCTCAACATAATCTGTTGGAACAAGTCCTCTCTCACCTTGGCTGTTTTTTCCTTCTAACCAGCCTCCACCAACATCCTAAAAGAAGTAATAATATAGAAATAAGAAGTAATAATATAGAAATAGTTTTGCTAGATGGATCCCACAGCATGCTTTAAACAGCTCAGGAGGAAGCACTGTCTTGCTGTCAAATGCAATGTTTGAAATACAGTCATGACTGCATGACCATGAACAAACTCGCTTAAATCTGCTGAAGCAGCAGATACTCATTTAAGCAGGACACAGACTGTGCTTGCTTCAAACAGCTACTGTGGACTTTAGATTTAACAAGCATGAGGGGGAAGAAGATTGAGTTTCAGCACTTCTGATCATTTATGAAGCCACGGTCAATTGTCTGGACACAGACTGCATCAAAACATAGCTATTAGTATGACAATACCAAAGCATTGATTTTAATTGACAGATTATAAAGAAACAAGACCTAAGGAATTACACTATTGGTAGTATTTGTAAAACGTCTGCTTCGCTTATTGAAGGTGCAGAGGTGTGTGATGACTGGCAGCTATAACCCACAAGAATATTAAATATAATCTCAAGATTAAGAGAGGCACATGCCATGCAAGATCCTGTGACACTCTATTCAAAGGCAGGTTTCATGCTATTAGTCTGGAAAGAACTAACACAGATCAGCTCTGATCTCAGTGGGACATCTTGTTATTATTTGGGCTTTTTTAAAAAACACATATTCTACATACACTAAGAAACCTTTGCAGTTAAGCAAAGTCAATTCCAGGACAACATTATCTGGAATAAGTCAGTTCTGCTTTAAATCAAGCTGTTTCTTGAACACATACCTACATGTCAAGCTAACTCACAGCTGAAAATTGGAATCACAAATGCTAGACAGCAATTACTGAATTTCAGGGGTTTTTAATTTGCTTTTTAATGGATGTATTTGTTTATTGACAGTTTTGTTCTTTCACTTGGAAGTTTTAGGTAATGCTGCACATAGTAAGGAGAAGTCTGCTTATGTATTCAAGATTTTAAACAGCAAAATGAATCAGTTATTGAAATAAACTTTCATTTGCTTCTTCTTATGTATCTAAAAGCTTACATTCAAGAACATAGGAACAACTAGACATCTTGGATTATAAATTCAACTAGTCTGGTCAAACTGCAGGAGCAACGGCATCTTGAGCCAGAACATTTGCACTGCTGCACTTAAAAGCAATCATCAATGGACCTTCAGGACTTGTGCTATTGCTGTCTAAACTTATATCAAAAACATCAAGAGCCTTTGTGGTAACGTGTCCTACAGTTTAATCATGGCCACCATAAAATACAAGTTTTACTTGGTTTTAAGTATATTGTCTTAACATGCAGGTGACTTGTTCAGCAAGAACTAGCTTAGAAGTGGTAAACTATTTATTTAGCCCTACTTTTGTGAAACAGCATTAAACTCCTGAATTCATTTAAAATGCCACCTCTGCCATAGCATAGCATCTTATCCCATAGGGTGCTGATTCTATAAAATATCTGCTTCAAAAATTTAAGGTCAGTGGAACTAAAAATGACCAGGATTATACATGACTAGGCTCTTCAAATAATTAGTTAGTTCTGCCAAACCCACGTTTCCTATATAACCAGATAAATAAGACCTGGCATCAAGATCAGGCATTTGTTTGTATGTGTTTTAAAAGAAAAGCCTATTCACCAAGCCATCAAAAGCAGAATAAACTAACACTTGCCTTGTTACCAAAGGTAAGAATTATACAGGACAATAAAAGTACACTCAAATTCAAACTGTACGTGCAAATCAAGTGTCAGTGCCTAGAAGTACTATTAATTTAAGAACTCCCTGATAGTATTACCGTAGTATTTTTACACTCCTTACCTGTACCTTGTCTATACTGATTTAATTATGAAAGCACAAACAAAGTTAGTAATAAATTTTGTTGTAAATTCTCTGCTCTCCAAAACTGCTCATTGCATTTGTTTCCACAAAACTATTAGAAAGTTCTTTGTATACAGTTTATTGGCTAATTCTTCAGGGGAGGGTAGCCGGGGCTTTCAAATGTCACCCAGCACCTTTTTTATTCCATCTGCTAGAAATAGGTCAGGAAAGTGCACTGCAGCCTTGGTTCCATCTCAGTTTTCTTACCGGGTTGGTAATTACGATGATCTCCCCTTCACTGACAGTCAGCTCATTGTTTCCAGGCTCAGCAGCAAAATCATACATAACACGAGCCTGTATATGAAAAAGAATATAGCAGTGAGCCTTCCAGCTTATTTAGAAGATAGCACGAAGGAAGTATCAGCACAATCTATTCTTAAGCAGCAGAAATACTAGCCGGGACATACAAAAAGCAACTCAGCATGTAGGAAGCTAACATTTCCTAAATTTGAACTCCAAATTCAACACTAACGCAAACTTTACAAGATGAAAATCTCCAGCCGAGCTTGTTAGAGATGATTGTTATTTTCCAGGAGGATTCGCAGTTTAAGCCTGGCTGTTCCCTGCCATATCCAGAACTATCAGTACAACTTCTTCCAGGGGAAGAAGGTCTATAACTTTAGCAAACAATCCAATTAATATTTTTTTCTACAAGACATATTCCAACTCCAATTTGGGTAAAGGCAACTGTTTCATAGAGCAAGCTTTTCAGAAAAACAAGTAATTGCAGATGTAAGTACTGCTGTACATAAGAAGTAATATGTAAAATTACGGTTTGAGACCCTTTGTACACAGGAGGAGCTATGCAAATGCACAAACAGTGAGAATAGGCCTGTTACATATTAGCAGGAGGTGGGAAGGAAAACCAAAACCAACCTAATTTTTAAGTGTTTAGACACACAAAGGATTTGCTGTGTACTGACTGCTACTATACTGCATAAAGAAATGTTATTGTTTGAAACACTGACAAAGTTGTCTAACATTTAAAAAAACCCCCTTCTGCTTCTTTATACAAAGAATTGTGAGGTGGCTTAAGATTATACTCCCAAACATCTTGTCATTGTCTTCTATTAAATTCCTTTCTGATCTAAAAGTAGAGAGAGCTCTTGCGAATTACAAAGGGACTATATTTATTTTCCACAAACTGTTGAAATGGATGCAGAGAGAAGCCAAATATTTTTTTTCCTTGATTCTTAAAGGAAGATCTAGAATCAAAGTTTTAGCTTTCCATTAAAGCAGCACATTAGATAGAGTATGTGATCAGGCTTAAAGTTTATCTAAGTCTCTCTTCCCTGAAAGAAAACTCATCACACTAGTAGAACTTATAAAAGTATTATTATTTACACCCCAGGTCTTTATATTAGCCAGGTACCCCAAAGATAATAGATTATTTATCCAATTAATGCCAATGCGGAAGTATCAAAGAGCAGCAAAAGGGAAAGCTAGACTACAGGTCAGGAAAGGCAAACTGAAAAGGTATAGGTTTTAACAGACTGTACTGACAGTTATAAAAAGCTTTTCTTGCACTACTAAACTAGCAAGCTATGAACTCAGTTCCAAGGGGGGAGAGGGTAAAAAAAGAAAAAAAATCTGTAGTAGCTTGAAGTTTAGGATACAAGTCATTCCTAAGAGTAAATTTAAAGATTTGTGGCTGTAATATGAAGGCCTCTAAAAGTGATAATGCAGTCACTGATTTACAGGCCTGAAATCCACAGAAGGAACAACTAGGAAGACAAGCATTTTGCTACCATGATAACTGCTAGAAGACTAAAAAAAATATTAAAAAAAAATCAATAGTCAATATAGATTACATCATAGTCCTTATTTCTCCAGCTCATACAGGATTAAAAGCAGCAGAAAGTTTATTTCAGAAAACACACCAATTTCCCTAGTGCATCTTGAAAGAGGCAAGGCTATAGTCTCATCTTCACCAATAAGACATATGCTTTAGTTACGTCAGCTCATACAGAAGTGGGCTTTGTTCCTGCAGATTATAAAACTAAGTCTGAGAAAAAAAAACTTTATGATGGTGCTACTAATTACCTCAGACATTGTGTACAGCAATGAGATCCTTCTTGTACTTGGAGGTCAGAGGGAAGAAAAAAAAAAAAAAAAAACAAACACCACCTTATTCTTTTTGCCATAAAAATGACAGTAAAATCCTGATTATCTGTTGAAAGCAAGTTATGCAATAGGAAAAAAAAATACCAGAAGACAGACATTCATCATCAAGCTTTGTCTGTCTCAAAATTGCCAGTTGTTGTGATCCCCACTTAGATATCCCTTCTGACAAAAAAGCAGAAAAAACACAAACTTCCCTCCCCCACATTTTGATTTCATAAGTATCATGTGGAAATACTTCTGGCTGGTCAAGAGATACTTTAGTTCAGTGTAAATAAAAACAGAGCAGAGAAAAAAAAAAAAAAAACATATGTTGTATTTCAGCTGACAAAGCTAATCCTGAACCATGTGCACAACAAATCCAAAACTTGGTCGTCTTCTCTGTCTGAATGTTTCCTTGGTTTTCCCTTAGAACTGAGGCTTTCGGCACTTGCAGATTATGCCATACAAAACCAAGATGAAGAGGAGGAAACTGTTTTCAATAATAACACTGACTGCTTTGCTTCCAGCAGAAAATCAGGTCTCCAGGCAAGTGTAAGAATAAGCTGCCTTACTTTCCTTTAAAAGTGAACTGAAGAGAAGCAGCATACCTTGTGAAATACAAGAACATTTTAAGCAGGGGTGTAAAAAGCACCACCCTCCAGTCCTCTCCCCTCAGCCGTAGTAGATGAAGGTATTGAACATGTCCTTTTTCCAGCAGCCTACCAATACTTTTACCCAGCTCTGCAAGTTAAATTAGCAACACTCAGATGCTAGGCATCTGATCCATGGGGAAAGCAGCTTTCCTACCTAAGGGAGCCTTCTCAGGCTTCTTCAAGTAGTACACCACAGTATTACATTCTTGCCTCTGTTCACAGGAATGATGAGAGTTCACCAGGACAAGGGCACATTTTATCAACCTTCAGAAAAACTGGCAAGACATCCCACAGTAATGACCAGACTGGAAGGTAAGATATATTTATGTCTAGTAAGAGAACAGATGCAGAAAAATCTACAGCTTGTAGGGAAGGAAAGATCAAGAGAGATATATAGAATTTAATTAAGTCATTGTGCCAAAGTCTATCTATTCACCTGCTCTGGATTCTTATTTCAAAAGTTGTTAAAAAAAAAATAGGAGAGGAGAAAAAAAAAATTACAAACCAGCTCAGTAAATTTTGCCTTACTACAGCTTAAGAAGTTACAAAGGAAAAAGATACGCAGTACTACAGAAATGGATTGTTACAAAGCATTAAGCATTTGAGATACATCTGTAACCTGATCCATGTATTGACATCTCAAATACATTCCCCAGATTTTTTTGCTGGTACTCTCCATTTCACTTGCATTTCTGGGCTCATTTGCCTAGTGTGGGAATTAAGTCCCTAAGAACTCCTGGCAAGTAGGCTTTAACTCTACCCTCCTACTGTTGAGAATTAATGGGAAAAATAGTATAAACTCAACCAATTCCAAGAGAAGTGTAAGTGTGTTGTTAACAATGGAAAACCCTCCCTCTAGCCTTTCCTTGGGCAGAGGAATCAGCCCCAACTCTATTTAAATTTTTGACAATCAATTCCAAAATACTATAAAAGGGAAAATGGTTTAGTTTTGCAGTCAGCCTTTTCCTGCTTACTGGGCCACAAATATTACATCCAAGTAGCAGTTATGGCTTAGAGTTAGATCTTTGTCACTTACACAAAATAGCATGTGGACATGGAAATGATAAAGAGAAGGATTTTAGCTCATGCGCACTGCAATACTTGCATTGAATATTATGTCTAAGCTTATGGATGTTTTAAAATATTTATAAAATGGGAATCTCTTGACAAACTCCAAAAATCACAGAATGGACACCACAAAAGCAACTTCTTCACAATGCACTTTTTTTAAAAAACCAAGTAACTCCCAAACCTCATGATGTTACAGTAACCATTATGCTTCATATTCACTTCTGTTCATGTGTAAAAGGATCAAACAATCCAAGAGCTACAGGAACTTCAGAGATCTAAACATTTTGTTAGCATAGTAAAGGCCATTGCATCATTTAAAGAATACTGCAAATCCACAAAACAAAAGTTATTAATCGATCTATTAGGTATATGAAAATTAGTCTTTTACTGGCTGCACTTATTTTCCCTCCTGCCCCCCAAGACATAGCTGGTTCTGAAGTTGTTTTGTTAGGCCCTTTGAGAAAAGGGACTGCTAACCCAAAAAGTTTAAGGAGATTTCATTGACCAGAAAGCAGGCCTGGTCATGGTACTGTGCACCTCCTGCCTCGCTCTGCTCCAGCGGCAGTGGAGCTTCCTGCACCTCCACCGGGAGTTTGTAACACATCCTGGCCTTCATCTCATGCTCCCTCGCGTGAGAAAAGGCCAGGATGGTTGAAGCAGAACCCCAGCACAACGCCTGCCAAGGAAGAAAAGGCTCTCTGATCCCCAGCGTCACTGCAGCTCTGGGTTATACTGCAGTTTCTGTGAAATGAGAAAGAGACAGCAGTTTTCGCTACAAGTTGAGGACAGGAAGAAACCAGTAAGAATTCCTCCCTATTAAAGGAAAATGAGTTTTTCAGCAGTATGGGTATAGACATTTAGATTGTAATAAGGGGAAAAAATAGAAAGGAAAGCGGTAATTCTCAGTGTTACATCATCATTCTACCTGCTGATGGAGCTGGCTCTACCTGCTTTAGAGTTAGACATCTGGACTGCTGTTTCCCAATTTACAGATTTACTGATTTACGACATGCAGTGTGAAGCCTCTCAGCTTCTAGAAATTCTAAGCATTGCAGTCAATTACTATTACTGTCTTTTTAGAACAATTACAGTAATTCTGCCCAAGCATATTAAAATACAAAATATTTTTCACACTGAAAAGCAGTACCTAGATTAATGAAAGTACTATTGCTCTGCAGACCTGGAGCGGATTTAGCTTTTCTCCATAACTTACTTCTGTCTGAGTTGAGTACCTCCCCCAAAATATTAAAAAACAAGAGAAAATAAAATAACCAAGAGCACTTGCCAACTTATTTCTGCAAGCGACATAAGACTATGAAACTATAACTGTCAGTGTGTCAAGACTCTTAGTACAAATTAAGTGGGAAGGAAGTTGGCTAGCAAAAGTCATTAAAATAAAATTCCAATGAAGGATTACATTATCATTACACCAAGTTACTAGAAGAGTATCCAAGATCCCCACAGACATCCTGATGGACTGCCTCTCCCATTATTTCCCCCAGAACCTTGAAAAAGGTGATAAAGCAACAGAAGCACTTATTTTTCATACACTAGGCTCAGATGGAAGCTTAATTTGTTTGGTGCCAGTCCCAGAAACACAACTGCTGTAACACAGCGGCAAGGATGGCAACACCTTCCAGCTTCATGCTTCGCCTCCTGTTTTTTCCTGTCCTACTGTTGGTAACAGCAGTTCCCAGATTCACAGAAAGAGGATCAAATTCTGTATTTCTGTTTTGGAAAGTAAATGGGGCAGATAAACCTTTTCAAAGAAACCTGCATCCCTCTAGAGAAAGAGAAACCATAATTTGGGACACCTGGTAAAATAAAATTAAAAAAAAAACCCACACAAGTTAATCATTAAGCATCAGCTTTTTCGGGTTTGGTGTTGTGGGTAGGTTGGGGTTTTGGGGTAGGGTTGTTGTTGTGGGGGTTTTTTTGTTTGTTTTTTGTGATGGGTGTTTGGCGTTTTGGAGGGTGGTTTTTGAGCTAGGACTCGTCTTCACAAGTCAAGTCCTTAAATTTTAAATAATCTTGACAATAAGCAGACTTGAACTCTTCTTCTAGGGCAGCAGCTTAAGCTTTTAGCTGGAATGAATAACAAAGGACTTCTGGTCACTTCAAATATCTCCAGGAACATTTCTGAATAAACTTCAGAAAGGTTTGCTACAACAACTGCATCAGTTAGTACAAATATTCTTCAGTTGGTCTAGTAAGCATAAGCCTTTGAAAACAGCTGCTTGTGAAACACTGATAAGCAATATGTTGATCACACCTGGAAGCACAGAACAGTAAAACGCATTTCTGTCTTCGAATCACAGAATCATTTAGTCTTCCCTGACTTTGTTTTATTCATTCTCTACTACAAGTTTTTTTGATGTGGGTTTGTTTTGGGGGTTTGTTTTTGGTTGTTTTTTGTTTGGTTGCATTTTTGGTTTTTTGGTGTTTTTTTCTTCCAAATTGCTTTTCCCACCAATATTGTTTTTAGAAACAAAATATTCACTCTAAAGAGCAGTTCTAAGAGAACAAAATAGAAATAGCATTTGTGGGACACAAGTTGAGACCCTAGGATGAGAGAAATTAAGTAAGCAGAAAGAAAAGAAGACAAAAACCTAGCTGCAAATAAATCAGTTCAGAAATTGGCAGTATCTTTTGATTACATCCAAAAGAATGGTTCAAAAGGAAGCATTTAATCTAAAAAGCAGTAATACTCTGCAAACAAAAGACAATTAACTTGAGATGATTTTTGCATTTTCTGCACTGTTTGATCTTTCACAGCAATTTGCCCTAGGATGACTGACTAATACTGTCTTTGGGGTAGTTTACTACTGAGAACAACTGCAAGACATCTGACTTGTTATCAGCAGAAGAGTCAGCATTGAAGTCCTGGCTGTCCTCATTGCCTCAGTGAAGCCCTAGAAAGTAGGCTGGGTAGGCAAGGCTCTAAGTGAGACTTTCTTTCATTTCACCATTCACAGACTACTTAAGTCTCCACATTTTAGTCAATGCCTCTTTGAAAAAGACTCTCAGCAAGTCAAAACACAGAAACTCCCACTGTTGATATTCTTAAGGGTACTGGGAGAGGCTGAAGAATTAAAACAACTAGTGTCTAAAGAGCTTGGAAATCCAGGAATAAAAATGCTTCAGAATCAGAGGCAGAGTACACTTTCTTCGAACAGTGGCTATTGTTTAGATAGATTTAACCTTTCCCCCACTCTTTATCCCAAAACCCAAGCTCACCCAAAAGCCAGTAAATACTCCAAGGCTGAAGAGTTTTTCACTGTAGCAGCTGCAACAGCTGGGGCTATGATTTGACAAAAAGTCAAAGCCTCTTCATTTTAGTCTCTGCCACAACTGTATCAGACTGCTAGGCAAAGCATACATTTGGGTAGTTAATGCGGAAATATCAAGCGGCTCTTCAGGTGCCTATGCCTCTCAGCCTGGAAAGGCAGCTACCTTCTGTCCTGCCTAAACAAATGTCTACACCTGTTCCTCTCACAGGCCTTCTAAGAGACAAGAAGCAAACAAAGAAAATGAATATGGAAGCATAAGAGGGCACTAGGGACACTGTCTTCTCAGACAAATTCCTACAGAAACCTTACTTTGGGAATTCAAGAGATTAAACATTATGCTAGAAACTGCCAGTTAAAGTGTTGAAGATTTATAATAAAGAGACCCTGATGCTTATCTTTTTAGCTAATACAAAGCAAATGGAGAAAATTTATGTTGCTTGTACAGTGCACTGTTCTTGTGTACGTGCTCAACAGCATCTGTCTAGAAAGAACCTAATAGCCTGAAGAAACACAACCATCCCTTCAAATTGGTTTTATACTATGATTTTATTACACAATAAGTAAAAATTCATTTGCTCAGTTAATAAAAACCTCCCTTTAGTATTACATTTCTTTTATAACGCAATTGGTTTTTTGCTTTCAGCAAAAGAATTAAAACAAACTCATGCAAAAAATGAAACTAAGTTCAATCAAGAAACCTGCTTCTGGAGAGGCCACAATATTCGGATATCATTATTTCAGGTTCCTCACCAGTTGTATTTGCTGGATCCTCACATTACTCTACAAAATCACATCAAAAATATGTCTCTTGACCTGCTGGCTCACTTTCTTCTGAGCAATTTTTCAACTCTAAAATAAGTTCAATAGCCTGCAGCTAGTCATTTGAAGTCAACACCACTGACTATAAGCACATTAGAAAAAAAAATAAATATGGATAAAAAGCTAAGAAACAGGACTTGCATCATTTTTTTCTGCTAATAAAACATGCTTGCAGACAGAGGAGATTCAGAACAGGGAGCTCTTCTTCAGCCTCAGAAGCTGCATGTGCCTACAATACTTCAGGCAGGTATTTAAGTATTCACACTGGATTAAAAGGCCTACCTTGTATTGCAAGAAAATGGTTAACAGAGCGTGAAGAGTTTCCAAAAAGCACAAATCAAAGTCTGAAGCATTTGTATGGTAAGGGACAGTAATGAAACACTCTATTCCCACCAACATGTATGTGGCTTAAACCACTAGCAGTTTTAGAATAAAGCTTAACTTGAAACCATTTCTGTACAATTCTGTGTAAGAAAGAAGCAACTAGGCAAGTTTTCAAGCATTAAATAGACTTGGAAATGTATTCTCTAGTAATAAAGACAATGACTCACTATCCTCTTCAGCAACTCAGGCTTTCCTCAGCGAGGACAGATTAGCTCTTCAGCTCTACCACGCAGGACTTCACTGTCTTACTGGAAATCATTTTTTGGTCAGGAAAGAAAACCTGACTTCTGTTCAGGCTAGTCCAGCTCACTTTTGGTTACATATCTTATTTTTGATTTACAGAACATGAGCTTCTTTACAGCTGTCTACCTGTAAGCAAACATCAACACATCCCAAAGCCCACTGAAACACACTGCCAGCCAGCATTACAGGCAGCACACACACACACCAACGTGCATTCGAGTGAATTCCTATACATCAGGAGGCCCCTTGTTCAGCTCAAGCATCTAGGACTACTGATGTAGTTATTTATGTAGCATGTAGTTATTTATGTACTATGAGTACTAAAATGGTCGTAAGACCAATATCTCTTAAAAGTGTTAGATTATAACATCTCAAAATCTTAAGGTATTAAACCAAATTATAGCTTCTTTCCATGCAGATACAAATCATGTGGGTAGATAACCACTGCCACAGAGCATGAAAAAAAGCAAAGAGAAACTGCAGTATTTTCCAGGTTTACAGCAGTGCTTAAGAATTTTGAAGTCTACAGATTACCTATAAGCAGCTCAGTAGTTTTAAAAAGCAGCATTCAAATTCTGATACTCTCAAAAGAACCATCATGCACTATGAAGAGGTGTTTGGTTACCTTTTGTAGTGTTCAGACTTATTTATGGAGCACTGACAAACCAAATAACAGAATCCCCATGCACCCAAGCAATACAAAAGCAAGGGAAATTCAGTTGCAGAAATAACATGCAAGACGCCCATATGATTTAGAGATGTTTCCAAAGACCGACTCAGATATTCCTGTGAATCACATGTGAGCTTTCAGTTTGGTTAAGCACCAAGTTTTTTTCTTGTTTAAAATATTACTTATAAACCAGTTATCAGTTAGTAACAATGTAGTGCAAAACTTTTAACTGTGAGTAAAAGAGCTCCAATGATAAAAGACGATGTTTTTCAGAATCAATTTACTGCACTGCTCCAAGTGCCCAGAGTTCCCCGTATTTTTCCTTTCTGAATACCAACCTATTCCAGGTCTCCAAATAGACTGGGGAATAAACAATTTCAAATCTGAGAAGATTAATTCCAGTTACACCAGGACATACAACTACAGCAAGTACAGCATAGGTTTGTATTTATGGGTCTTAGGCAAGATGCATTTATCTCAAGCTTGATTAAAATCTCTGCCTAGATTAATCATTACCGTCTCTCTGAAATCAAACTGCAACACTTGCAACTGTTTGCTGAACCAATATTTAACTGTGTGTTTCAGAAATCTGCTGTGCCCAGTCCCCTGATGTTTGCCTAAAAGTTTAGGGCAATCAGTATGGCATCCTCACAGTCCTGTCCCCAAAGAACAAAGCCAGTAAGAGATGAAGGTTTCAGAAAAAGCCAGCAGCATTCACCAGAAAAAATTGCCACACTGTGACCTATTCATTAAGACAGCTTGTAGTCACACAACAGTGCTGCCTCTGTGAGAGCGGAGATTAGAAAAAACAGTAATTATCCCAATAATTGGAGAGGCACAGTTTCATTAACATTATCTAACGAACTTCAGGCCTTTTCAGACTCACCACACTATTATAGGTTGTGCACTTCAACATACCAGCTCCACAGACCAGTCTAGGAGCAAATGAAGGACTAGCAAAGAAAACTACCTGCATGTTAAAATGATGCTACTTCAAATACAGCCTGACCTGTAAAATATAGAACGGAACAGTTGTACTACTTTGAAGTCCCAAACACTGGTAATATTAATAGGAAAACAAGTGTTCAATAGCACACTAAGCGAAAACAGATGGCAAGGAATCTAAAATGTAGCAGAACAGATCCTGGAAGTGGAATTCTGCTAATTCTGTTACTTCAGTAACCAATGTTGATCAATATACTAATGTTTTGGGATCTCTTAGTCCTTTTTAGAAACACTACTCTAAAGCCAAATAATTGAACCATTTCTATGTTTATTTTTATTTCACAAAGACAAGTGAGGAAACTATTATACCAAGATATATTATACCATCTGCCATTTTAGCAGATGAAGCTTCTTTACTCTAGAAATGGGCAAAGTTTGGGGTTTAGGGGTTCTAATGTACCCAAGCCTACAGATATTTTAGGCTCTTTTGTTGACAGTATAGGAAAGTAAAAGACCCTGTAAAGTTACAAACTGGGCACATTAAACAGCAGTTCAAATAAGTAAAGCTCAGTCATGAGACGTGGCCGGAGAAGACCCAGCACTTGAACTGGACATTAGTCACCTGCAATTTAATGCAATGTATACACTAGCAGTATTGCCCTATGTCACCTTAAGCCAACAAAAGCCTGGACAGAAGCATTAAAAAAAAAATAATAAATGACGGAACTGGATTAAATCATACAATATTTAAAGTTTCTCTTTTACAAATCTCCACCGTCCATTATCTAGGAATTAATTAATTTAAATTGACATCACACAAACTTTTCTTGTACCGGCAACCTTTATGGTGGCAGAAAGCTTCAAAGAAGTCAGAAAAGAAAGTCTGAACTGCTGCTTCCTTAGAATTTGTTAGAAAATTTGGCAGCTTGACAGAATGCGACAGAGCTGTTGATATAAGAATTACAATTCAACAACCATATACAAACTTCCAAGAATATGGTCTAGTTATTTGCAGCAAGGAAGCTGCTTAATTTTGTATTCCATAAGCAATCATTTTCATAAGACAAATACAGGGCTATTAAGGCAGGAAATTACAGTACTGCTGAAAGAACTGTGCTGTTAACTAGGTAAGCACTAATTACATTACATTATCACGTTATTGCAATATTCGATTACTGAATTAAATCTTAACCCCCCCAAAAGAATTAATGCAGTGGAGGAAATAAAACATTTAATTCTCAAATCTGATGAAGCTGTAGGACAAAATGAAGAGCCTCATCAGTCATGGCCTTACTGCTGCAGAAAGATGAATTGTATAAGCTCTCCGGGGAATCAAAGGATATAAATCAGAACTAGTAGGACCAATAAATGTAATAGCTTTATCTCAATGGTCTTTCTTTTGGAAACTTCCCATATAATCATGACAAAGAAAAAAAAAAAAAATCCTCATAGAGAAATCAGCACCAGTTTAAAGCCATCCTAAAAGAATTTGTATTGTTCTTGAAAAATAGCTATTTTGATGAACCAGACAGGAAAACAAACACTTTGCTTGAATTCAACTAGAATTGAGAAGACAACTTATTTTTGCTCTGAACATTGAGAACTGCAGTCTCAGAAGGCTGGGAAAAGCAAACCAAGTCCAAAACCTACTGTGTACAAACAGAGATACCATATGAATACACAAAATAAAAGCACAACAGTTCCCTTGCCAAGGAAGAGCAGATGGCAACTCAGAGCAGAAGTCAGTAACACAACAGTAAGTCATAAGAAAATGCCTGTCAACCAGTTGTACCCCAGTCCCACTTCTTCACAAGAGTGGGACTAAGTGATTTCACCTGGGCAAGTCCCACTTGCAGAAACCCCAGGTCAGGCATGGCTGCCCCTCCCCAGAAGCAGCTGTTTTGCTTGGACTCCCAAGGGACCTTCCTCAAGCTGCACTGCCTACCTACTACCACCCCTTCCTCCTTCCAGCCACCTATTTTGCACATTGGAAACCCCTCCTGTACAGTGTCTTCCTTTCATGGGCAGGGCCTGGGGTAAGAGCTGCTCTAAAATACAGGAGGAAATTAGAGTTTTTACAAAAAAAAAAAAAAAAAAATCTTCACCCGCACAGTCACTGGCTTGACTTCACCCAGCATGCTTACTATGAGCACGTAGCCTCTTACTAGCAGTGCCCAGGATGGCTCACGTGCCCCTCATACCACGCCACGTCCTGAATGTCCCCTCGCAACTACACAACAGCTGGATCAGCCTGTGTAAAGGCAGCTCCCTACAGGAAGAGTTGTCTCTTGTGCCCTTCTGCTCTTACTTTGTGCCCTTCTGCTCTTACTGCGGGTCTCACAGAGGACTAGCTGTAAAAGTTTAATGATTCTGGTCTTAACTGCCCCCTTTTTTTTTTTTTTTTTTCTTTTTTTTTTTGGACCAGGGTTTCTTACCCATAAGAAGCTCAAACAGAAAAACTGCTTTGGAAAAAAATCAGTAAAGCTTCGAGCTTAAATTAAATTTTCCAGTAAGCAATATGCACATATTTTTTCTCTTCAGTAGCACTTAGATTTTGCTTATTGGACTACTACAAGACTGCTTTGTATTTTGAACTTTTTGTTACTTGGGAAGCTCCTTTCCAATCATAAATTGCTGAAAAAGCAGGCATACAACTAAAGAAAGTAAAAGAACAAGCTCTGATTTTTGCCCCCTCAGAGAAGTTTAAAGTGAATTTGAATGACCTCGTAATTGTGAAAAATGCTTTGAAATAGAAGATGTTTAGCTTTAAATGCTGAACACTCCAATAGTTATTTACTTTAAATAATTCCAGATACCTAAATGTTGATCTGTCTTACTGCAGTGCTGGTTGAAACAAATCACTCCCACTATTTTACAGTCTCTATTACCTCCTTTTGTAATGTTTTGCAAGACTGCTTCCAACACCATCAATGTTGCAATTGCTTTTAAAGGTGATAAAGGAGGGAACCTGTACATTTAAAACAGCAAGGTTCTCATATTCTTAGTTTTCCCTTTGTAATTTTTGTACTCTCTGAAATTTGCCAGTGTCCTAATCAAATAAGGAGGTTTTTATAAACGGGACTGTGTGGATATTTAAGGAGCTTTTTTAAGACCCAAAAATCAGAGGTTTTAAAAGAGGAAGATAATTCACATAGGAAAATGTTGAAAAAATGGAATAAAATAAACTTTATTACAAAGCCACAGTGAACTGTAATTACTTCTTACTGAAATGATACCAATCAGGTACCAGATACCGATACCAGCCTACCAGGGTGAAAATCTGAATCGCTGAGTCTATAAACCAGATGAAGCTCATGATATCCGATACAAGACTTCCTTCTCTTTAGCTACTGTAATCTTGTTTTTGAAATGACAACCTCTCGTAATGAGTCTCTGATGACTCAATGCCCAAGTGCTTAAAATAACTCTGAAAAACTGAGTCAGAGGAATCATTACCTAAGCACAGCATCATACAGCATGTCACCAACTCTCCAGCTTCCCAGTACAAAAACAGGCTGGCAAATGAGAAGCCTTGCACTAGGAATTGCTGCAATGTAAGGTAACCCACTTATCACTGAACTTTTAAAAGTTCACAAGGTCAGACAGCAAGACAAAGGAACAGAAAACCTGTATCTTAATAAAATAAGTATCAGTTCTTGTGCTCAGCTTAGTATCTCACTCCATCAATATGTCAGGAATCTATGGTAAATTTGCATTACCAAACATTTTCACCTTCTCTAGTCATCTTGTTGACCCTTAAAAAAACAAAAAACAAAAAAACCCACACCAAACCAAAATAATTCAAGAAGTTCCAGGAAATATTTTCACATCTACTTTATTATAGCTCAAAAACCCAAATAACGTCTCATATTAAGACCATAAAATCAAAATCATTACTTCACTTAATTAGTTTTGTTCCATCACATCCTACATATATAAATCGTCTGTGACCTCATTCTTTGTATTACATCATGTTTGGCTAAATTTAAATAGTAAAATATGTTGAATGGATTATGAAGTTATCTGCATAGTAAAAGTTAAATCTTAATACATCTGTGAGTTTGGATTATTAACTGAATATTCTCACAAGATGTGATTTTCTACAAAAGTCTGCTTTCAAATTAGACTTTTGACAATCCAGAAATTAAGACTTGCAGAACACAAAGTTTGGGTATTTTGGAGGGTTTAGCACAGACAGATGCTTCACTTCCCAGCTGCAAATGAGAACAAAGAATTGTTTCTGCCCGATTCATAAACATCGAAACAGTTTCGTGATGGTACAAAGGAAAATGTGAGACTTCTTTGGGGGAGCCTCACACTAGTAAAAGCAATAGAGAATCAAAAAGAAAGATGAAAGGAAGGATACACACTTAAGAAAAATAATCTTTCTTTGAAGTCTAATGTGTTGTTATTTTTTTGTACCTGAAATTTGTGTACATAAATCATGATCTTCCCTCACCACAACCACAAGAACCATGCTAAATTCAACTATACCTGGTTAGTGACATTCACAAGAGATAACCCAACATGATTAGATGGACAAAAAATCCTTGAACAACATTTCCATGTTTTAGATTTGCTAAACTATGCCTTCTTTTAAGAACTAAATATTCAGTCTAAGCTTTCATCTCAAGGGACTTCTTCCCACAAAAAAAAAAAAAAAAGGGCCCTGTCCTCCAAAATGAGTTCTTGAAGTAGACACACCACTGAACAACCATGAACATAATGGTGGGACACAGGAGCCCCTAAGGTTACAAACTAAAATTTGTTGCTATTGACACTGAGAGAGGCCTAACCTCATGAAGCTTATCAACACTTGCCTTGTGAAATACCTACTTGTGAAAATAAAGTCACCAACTCCAACAGTGTTACCCCTATAAATAAGTTTATTGGCTTCTAGTTCAAACTTCAACTTTTAAATTAAAGTCCATTAGCAGCACAGGTTCCAGAAGAAGTGTCTTGAGCATCAGTGTGCATGTAACTTAACAACTTCTGTTAATATCGTCACCTCCTTCTGAAATTAGAACTTTACAAATGCCAAAGCATCAGCCTTTTCAACAAAAGGACTTGCCTACGTTTTAAAATAATAAATTAACTCTAAAAATAGGTAGGGATCACATTATTTAAAAGTGAGCATATCACTTCCTGATATTTCTAGCTCTCCCTATTCAATGAAACTCAAAAACAAAAGAAAGGGCATGAGTAAAGCTGTGATTTGGCAAACTCTAGGGGGAAAGAAGAGGAAAGGCCAAAGAAGTCAAGAAGGAACAAACAGAAGAATGAGAATCTCATCTGCAGCTTTTGCAAGCAACTACCACAGAAACACAGTTACAATATTGCATTTTCTTTGTGACTGAGTCTTGAAAATTTTTTAAGCTTTATTCTTTTAGGATCAGGCACTTTTTGCCTTCTTTTGTAAGGCACAGTTAAAAATAAGGAATTAGTAAGCTCAACTCTGTTTCTGAAGGAAGCATCCAAAATAAAATATCTAGCTTGATGCACCAGCTCTTAAATGTGGATATGAAGATGCCTACCTCTGAAGTCAGGTTCTGTACAGGTACTGTACTTACAGGTACTGTAAAACTTGGAAGTTACCATCTCCTAAATAATCTTTTTTTTGTTGTTTTGATTTGTTTTTTCACTTGCTTCAGTTTTTAGAGCATGTGACCTTGAGCAGACCTTTAGCAAATCACAAAATCCACTGCCAAGTTACAGTAAGGATCTAGCCAACCAAAGAACTGCCACCAGAATTCTCAGATCCTCCATTTCCCATTCGTATTTCCACCCTTTACCATAAAAGTCTCCCCCTCCCCACTTTGCCACCCCACCCAATGTTCTGCATCAGTGCTGAGCAAACTTTCAGCTACCATACCTCCCAAGAACTGGAGAAAATGGCCCCACCGATTCCATTCGGTTAATATTTTGCTATTTCAACAACTTCCAGTAGCTCCAAGACAGGCCTGACAAGTGTTGGAGTCAACTCCTGCGTTGTACAGACAGCACAAGTTAAGGAGCAAGGAAGGAGAAGGAGAAATGGTGACTGCTAGCTCAGCTCACATCATCAGACAACACCTCCACAGCACTTAGGGCCTACAGCCACCCCAACCCCCTTCAACAAAAGACTCCCTACCAAGTTGCCAGCTGACAAATATGCTAGGAAAGCATTACTAAAGGCCTTTTTTGCATGAAAATAGTAGTCCTTTCTCCTAAAATCTTTTATTATTTCAGTAAGAAGTCTGGTGAGTTTGAATGCTACAGGGAAGAGCCAGCAGATGACATGACTGTAGACCATGTCTTCATACTGGAAAACTCTAGGAACTTAATTGTTGTGGTTTATCGAAGTGGGAGGCAAGAAAACTGGCCAGGGTTAACAAGCTAGCTGTGGAAGCAATCCCTATTTCCCCTTCACCCCCAGGAAACCAAACACTCTGATACAAACATTTGTAAATCTGCTAGGGAAAAGGATAAAACTGGAAACAGAAGCTGGGCAAATTTAGATTCAAAATAAAGAAGCATCAACAGCAAGAGTTGATGTTAAAATAAAAAAAAAAAAAAAAAAAAAAAAAAAAAGGAAAACAACAAACCAAACACACCACAACCCCCCAAAAAAAGCCAAACCAACAAACAAACAAAAAAAACCCAAACAAAACCAAAAACACACCCCCCTCCCCCCCCCCAAAAAAAAAGAAGACAGGCTGAATTTTCCATCACTGAAAGCATTCAAAGCAAGACTGAATGTTTCCCCAGCCCTCCTTGGAAAGTATATTCTAGTTTAAACAGGACTTTTTTCAGGAAGCACTAATAGCCCATGCAGCGCAGGCCAGGCCCAACTCTCTGTTACCCTGACAGGTATGTAGGATTTGCCACTATGAAAATTTGAAAAATTCACATCTAGATGACTTATTATAGTTTAGTTTTGTTAAAATTTTCACATACAAATACACTATGCATATTTCTTTTAAAAAATAGGCTATTTTGGAAGGAGTAGAAGCAAAAGGTAAGAAATTTGTTTGCCATTTAAAAAACCCCAAAATTTACTTCCCATGCGAAGAGGTGACTGGACTGGTTAATTGGCCAAGCTCCTAAAAACTGTCTCTTGAACCAGTTACTCCCTTACACTGTTTAAAAAATGTATCCTTTACTATAGCTGACATTTGCACAAGTTTAACAAATTGCAATCCAAAACAGGGCAATTCTCAGAGAGAGACCTATCTCTTGGGTGAAGCTCACAGAAAATAAAGTAAGCTTCTCTTCAGTATTGCTCACAGTTACCAGCATATCAAAATAAAAACAATAAAATACCAAGTCTTTTCTATCACTTCCCAATTTTAACCTTCAAGTTAAAGTAAATTACTGTAACTTGCAACGTGTAGAATGAAAGAACTTGTACCACCCAATTCCAAGCCAGTCCTCGTTAGGAAGTTAGAAATTATATACCCTTCAGTCTGAGCCTGGGACCACCCCAAAAATTATTTCAAGAAAAGTGAAAGTTTCCAAATGTAGGAGTAAAACTGCTTCATGTGTTCAGCACAGAACACAGAATCCCATGAGGATACCGCACCTCAAAGTGAGGAAATAGTAAACAGTACAGTACATGCATACACAGTAGTAATTTTCTTTTTCCTGCTACCTACAATAGTTAGGTTGATTGCATATTATTCATACACACATCCCACAAATCAGTAGAAACCACCTATATTAAAACTGAGTCCTTCACGACAATATTCTAAAACCTCAACATACCATGAATTTCACTATATTAATATTTCTTATACTGCCAAAGTGATTTTGAAGCCTGAAACCAACTTCTCTGTGCTTCTGAAAAAGTTTACTAAAACATGAGAAACCATCAACTTATATGGTTACAGAAGCAGCTACTTATACATTAAATATAACACATTCAAGATGCAGAATTTCTCCAGTACTGCAAAGCACAACACAAATACTGCACTGTATGAGAACTGCCTCAGTAAAAGGAAGTTTTTAAACTGCTGGCCAGCTGTATGGAATCAGGTGACTCAAAGTATTACTTCAAATACCAAAAAAGCCTTCTGTGATATTTAGACAACTTTCGGGTGACATTTACTGGTGGATGTTAAACTCACACCTACACAAGCAGAGATGCTGTCATCAACCAATATAGTAAACAAATACTGTCTATTTAGAAAGAGACCAGTTTCAGATAGGATGGGCTAATTTTGATCTGCTAATTAATAGCAGATACTGTTGAAGAACTGAACAAACTAATTTCACTTCCTTTTTTGTTTTTTTTTTTTTCCTTTTCTTCTGGTAAAATCAGTCCCTACTCATAACAGGTCGCGCACTGCAGACTCTGGGCTCCCACAGGAGACGCAGCACTGCTACCCCCCGGCTGCCCCTCAGGGGGGTCTACATCAGCTGCCCTGACCGGGGGTGGACGGGGGCAGACAGCCGGGACGCGCCGTCCCCAGCCCCGCGGGGCAGCCAGGACACCCCGTCCCGGGGCAGG
>JMFS01036196.1:0-12969 GCA_000699545.1 Podiceps cristatus
TTCTATGATTCTAAAAAAGTTTGGGAAATGTATTTGTGCACTTTGCAGAAACAAAATTTTTTTTTGTTTATACAGCTGAGTCCATGTGTGAAGATGAGGAACTGAATTATTCACTGCATGTCTCAGACCCTGATGACTAAATCGGGATTTGCTTCTTTATCTTGCAGGGAGGAGGGGGAGCGGAGGCTGAGAGGAAAAAAGTCTAACAGAAAGAGGCCGCACTGTGTCCCTCTGCTCCACTGCTGGGAGCGTTGTGGATGCTATAATTAACCACCTACAGCAAGCAGAAGCCAGGCGGTACCACGGGAATTACAACCTCACAAACCCTGTTATTAAATAGTCACGCATGGTGCTACCTGACTTACATCTCTCAGGGTTTGTTTACCTTTTTTAATAAAAAGGAACAAAAACTCCCAGGCAATTTCCATGAGATTTTAACATGTCTGTGTTAAACATCAGCCTGGAGCCCCTGGATTGAAAAAAAAAAAAAAACAAACAAACAACAACAAATAACCCCAAACGTATATGCTATTGGCAAGATGTTGTGAAGGGAAAGGCCTGGTTATGCACAGGCTACATGATGTGCTGTGTGGTCTGTGCTCCCCACAGTGACTTTGGGGTCCAGATAGAGACATCTTTATGGAGCTCATTTGGCAGAAGGGAAAAAATTAGGGACCTTTAAAAAGCTGGCTTCTATAGGATATCTCAAGCTGAATATGCAAAGACGGAAGTGTCTGCGTCATCCTAATGCCCTCTGGATGTTTTTGCATCTTAAACAGATGAATCCTTGAAGAGGTCCCACTTGGTACAGTTAAACTAAGTACATTCAGTTTCCCACTCCTACTCTGTTTCACCCTGCTATTCAGACTAAAACGGCCAGGCTACTAGCAGTGTGAGAGGAAAGGAGAAAACTCTGACACCATGTAGGTACTTGCTCACTGTACAGAGAACCTGAGAAGATTTTGTACCATGTCTGTAAGCTTTCTGGGCACCCTTCAGTTTCTCCACCTTTTTATAAGCAATTGATCAATGGGCAGAATGGGTTAAAGTATTTGCTTTATCAGAAAGGCGAAGTGCCTCGAGATACATGCATTTAATTGTCTAACCTAGAGGTGGAGCAGTCCTTCAGGATTTGAATGAGGCAATTACCTGGGAGAATTAAAAAAAAAAAAAAAAATACAAGACAATAGGAAGCCTCAGCTGCCAGATATTAATTTTTAATATATTCCCTCCCCCATGCCCCCCCCCGCCCCCCCGAATGGGTTTCAAAGAAACTATGTGAAAAAATAGAAAGTTAAGAAGAGATCAGGAAGGTAAGAGAGAAACTGAAAAACACCTCAGGAGACCCAGAAGGGGACTGGGACTGTTGATGCCATGGCCGAGGACTGACAGATGAAGGTTTTACAGAGGTCCTCTTCTCTTGTGAGAGCTTTGCTTCTACCATCAGACAACTAGTCACCGTACCATCCCTCAGGAAAGATGAGGTGCCTCGCGTGGTCTGTGCCAGTGGCTGGGCTGTCCCCAAGGGCTGTCCTCCATCAGTAGAAGGATGCAGATCCCTGAGGGTCCAGGAACCAGCCCACACCAGCATCCTTATCCCAAGGCTACACCAGAGGCTTCTTTCAAAGGTTATCTGAGGGGACCATGGAAAACTTTCCTTTGGCCAAAAACTCATGACACACACTGCATGTATGAAAATACACATTTCATGCACTGCATGTATGAAAATACACATCCCCCAGCACGGTTATCAGAGAAACTATGTGAATAAAGGTGGGTAAGAAAGGAGAAGACAGGAGAGAAACAAAACTCTGAATTATTCACATCTTCTGAGCTGATGTACAATAGCCGGGAAAACATTTGTTTTCTTGCAGCATTACCAGAGTAAAAATTTTCACAAGTCCTCACTACACTGGTCCTAATTCTGGAGTGATGGATTGGAGCAAATGGGAAAACAGATACATTAAAGAAGCCTATTTGATTCTGGGTTGCCTCCAGCAAGTCCCTACAGTGTACCATAAGAACATCATTAGAAAATTTGACTCCTTCACTTCTACAAGATTAAAGATATTCCCTCCTTGCTCTGGCCCAAGCACTAATAATTCCCACCCAAAGCTATTTCATTTATTGATAAAATAAATAAAGCTGTCTGTTTTGTGTTTTCTTCACCATATAGTGAGCATAAATCAGTCTGGATGTTCAAAGCTGTAAATGCAGCAAAGCTTACAGGTCTACCTTCATTAACAAAGACACAGTTTCTCTGTCTGCCCAGGTTGCTTGGAGTGTGTAGCTTTGCATTTCAATATCTCTTGAAAGTTTAATGAGATGGAGGAAAAGGCATCCTCTGTGTTTCTTGCTAGGACTTAGATTCTAGTAATCCCTATCCAAAGTTTACACAAGGGCAGGCGAGTAGTGCGGTTGGTCTCCTGAAGAACATCAGTACTTTCTGTGTCAGCGCACGTCCTGTAACACTGCTAGGATCCTTAGGGTCGTTCTCTGCCCCATGCTTAATTCATGTACAAGGTCGTGAGAGGCAGAAGTTAACTAGACCTTTCCTCTCACCTTTTCCCTTTCCTAACTCTGACTTGATGCTCAGGTCCACTTAACCAGTTACACCCACAAAGCAGTCACCATCTGGTAGGAAACAGTTCGGTATTGCCTCCTGAGATAGACACATACAATGTTTTGGCGGGGCCCATCCATCTCGCAACATCCTGGCAGGACATGTTATGGAGAAAGAAAGCTTTACAAGCCTCAAATCTCACATCAACAATGCAGTCAGTCAGCAGCTCTGACTTCTTTGGCTTTTTTACTTCTTCGCCAGACCCCCTCTGTTTTACAGTCTGCAAGATGACCTGGAGATTCCCTCAGAGAAGAAGACAAGACCTTGTACTCCCCTTTCTTCTCTTCCCTATGTGAACTTTACAGATGTTATGGGACCCCGTGTGTCACACTAACATACACACTGCTGCAAACAAGTTGGAGTGCCATAAAGTGAAGGTTAAAAGAAAAATGGAGATGAGCTGGAAGGGGATGCCTGGGAAGATCTCGTTGACAGGCTTGCCCAGCTGAGGGGAGTTTCATGGCATCACTGGTCCCTCCTGAACTCTCTGCCAAAGACAGTTCCCCTTCAGATCCTACAGCAGTGTCCAGTGCCCGCTTTGGTTTGGGATGTATTGACTTGTCCCAGAAATCACATAAAGGATTTCCAAAGTATCCACCACACAAGCTCAATTCAGACTGCATGATTAAATTCCATATTTCCTATCAAAATCTTTTTCTTTCCCCCCACATAGAGCTGCTAAGCCCTGATGCAAGATGTGGTATAAGTTGTTTGCTAAATGGAGCTGTCTTTTTTCCTTAAGGGAGGGGAGTTAAAAGCATTTTCGTGTAAAAGGCACAAATTAACAATTTTTCCCATCCTTCTGTTCACAGAGGTCGGAGTTTACAACTAGGACATATCTAAGGAAGGCATTTCTTAAAATACTAGCGATATGTCACCGAGGGAGAGCCTTCAGAAGCAGCTACCACTCACTTAAAATCCCCAAATCACACTCCAGTTCCCCAGTGTGTGCAATACCTGCCCTCTTACAATACACTTTCAGTTATGCTACAATTGCCTTGGAAATGAGCAGTCTTGAACAAAAAGGCATGTTTGTATGATTCATTCTTTTGTGCTGTTCATCGACTTTCTCCCCTGTGCATCTATCAGTAGTTACATCACTCTCCTTTCCTCAGGCAGTGCATCCCTCCCAGGCTAATGCTTTTAAATATAAAGCACATCTTGAGTTAAACATTAGGTACACACGAACTGGGGCTTGCTTTCCAGCTGAATAACCAGCTTTAAAGGAGAAGGTTTTCTACAGCTCAGAAGAGAAAGTTGTAAAAGAACTGTTTAGCAATCCTCTTGAAAGAAAGTATTCGGTGTTGGAAACCAAATTCTATTTTATCTGTTTAGACTTGTCACTAGTAATTACTTGAAAGCTCTATATCAGCTTCTAGCTTTAATGATGTAGTAACTGCTACGAGCCCTTTGGAAAGGGGGAGCAGATCATAACAAAAGCAAAAACATTACTTTAGAGTAGGTGCGTATTTCCGTAAAACCAATGCAGAACTGAATTCTCAGAAATACCTTCATGTGCTCCTTGGCCAACTCCTGAGATGACTCCTGAGATCATCTCCCATTTGTGCCAGGCTGAGCTAGCTTGAGTACCAGGGCTAGGAGGGAGCTCCTCAGTCCTTGGGATGATGAGTCCAAAGCATATGGGCCACGCTTGCTCACTGCTTTGTCAGCATTTACTTAAAAGATGTAGCCTTCTGAAGGCAGCCCACCTCTCACAGGCTGACAACAAAAGCAGCGAAATGTAAAATCTGGAAGGAAGATACTCTGTATTTGGATATCTTCTTATGAAAGGTGAGGTCTAGCCCCTTGGTGCCTGGGAGAAACCTCAAAATCCTGCTCCAACCCCGCAACAGCAAAAGGCAAGCTTTCTGAAGCGGCTACTTGCTTTTTTGACTCTAAAAAGCAGCCCTCCCTTAGGGGTGAAATAAAGGAAAGTTCTAGAAAAATCTGTTCATCCACACTTATTCTCAATACGCTAAAACTGCCTGGCAAAGGCTTGTTTGCACAGCCTGGTCTTCTTCAAGGAGCCAACTCTGAAAACTAATGATTTGTGACTAGGTTTGAGGACAGCCGCATGCTGAAAAGCCAGCAGGGAGGACCAAGCAGATCCCTGGAAGCTGAGGTATGTGGACCTGCAAACAGAGTAGGTCTTCTGTGCCTGTCTCCTGGAGGAGAACTGGCTAATGGCAAGGTGGGCTTGGATATCACACGTCTGCAGACTTTTCAAAGCCCTGGCAACAAATACCAATGCTTGGAATTACTGCAGCAAATGTTCTCCTGAGCCTGACTAGGACCATGGTTCATCAGGAACTTCCCAATGAAGTCCACCATCACCAGGAGCAGCCATGGCCATGCCTGTGTTTGCTGAGTGGCTTTGGTCACACTAAATGCTGGTAGCTTGACGTGAAGCAGGAGCTGTGCGAAGCTTCTGTCCAAAACCTACCTCTACCATAATAAAAACAATCACTATAGCAAGCAGGGAAAAAAGCAAAATAAAACTAAGACAGAGAGAGATTAAAAACAAAGACAGAAAGGAGCAATCCTTCCCCCATGTTTTTTTTTCCTCCTGTCACAAAGCCTTTACCAAGTGCAGAAGAGAGAGTTCAGATGTGTTGGGTTTCTGTCTTGGTTTCAGCTCTCCTTTCTCTCAAGATGGATCTCAGCACTCGGAAAGAGAAAAGCACGTAGCATTGGAGTCCTGCAAGGCTGAGCACAGTGAACAAACACTCCCTTATGCCTTCCCCATCTCTCTGCAAGACGGCAGTAGGCCGGTTTTCCTTTGCAGCTTGCAGATGCATAGCAGCACTGGGCAGTGATGTGCCCAAAGCAAGGGAGGAGAGAAAATCAGAGTGCTGAGGGGAAAAAGAAAATCTAGAAAAGAATAGGAAAAGCAGTCACAACTGGTAGGGGCTTCCTAGGAGAGTTACCATGACTTTTACCAGTATCAATGGGAAAATGCTGCCATTTCCTTTCATATCATAGCAAATCATCAGGAAAATTATCCAGCTGAAGCACTGAAAGAAATTTTGCAAAAGTCAGGATGAAAAGGTACATAGGTCAGACACAGGCATTGTCACTGTTGGCTGCATCCCCGTATTTCTCAAAGTCTGCCCAAGATCCACTCGAATCAAGAAGGATGATGAAGTGGCAGCTGCACACTGAGATCAGAGCAGCTTCCCTGCAACAACTAGTGCAGAACTTGGTGAAAATCATAGGATCATAGAATAATCTGGCTTGGAAGGGACCTCTAAAGGCCATCTAGTCCAACCCCCCTGCTATGAGCAGGGCCATCTGCAACTAGATCAGGTTGCCCAGAGCCACATCCCACCTGGTCTTGAATGTAACCAGGGGTGGGACTTCCACCGCTTCTCTGGGTAACCCGTTCCAGTGTTTCACCACCCGCATTGTAAAGAATTTCTTCCTTATATCTAGTCTATATCTCCCCTTGTTCAGTTTAAAACCGTTCCCCCTTGTCCTGTCACTACAGACCCTGCTAAAAAATCCTTTAAGGTAATTATATAGCCAGAATGAGGAAAAAGCCTTTTGCTCCATAACGCTGTGAATAATTCACCAGGTATTAGCTACATCTGAGATGCTATGCTGTTCTTCCAGTCTCTTACAAAGCGCTTTGGAGGCAAAAAGGTGAGGAGGGAGAGCAGCACGCAGTGAGTGCTGAGGATTTTGTGCTTTCCCAAGCAAACTGATTTTCCGAGGGGCTGCACAGCTTGCTGTTCCACATCCCCCATGGGTTAAGCTCTCCTCAAGGTGGATGGTGACACATGTCACAGAAGCTTTCTGCAATCAATTAGGAGTGAAAATGTCTCATGAGCTTTTTATACAGTTCATCAATTCAGTGAGCACAGTTCGTGCCTGGCTACCTTCCCTCACCTAAACCAAGGCTGTTTGAATGGGCCAAATCTAAAGGTTATGTAAAAGCTAATAAATGTTTGTAATGTGAAGGGCACAGTGGGGTTTTTTATTATTATTATTATTTTAAAGGTGGCAGTCACTTCGCCTTCTTTCACAGCGAACCAAATGTTAGAAACTCCTGCACAGATGGTAATTTTTGATGCATTTTTCTGTCCTAGAAACAGGGTTTGTCCATCAAATTCTCATCTGCTCTCCCTGTTTCTGTGATTTTCATTTCTGTTCCCTGCAGTTCCCTTCCAATACAGGCGTTCAGGCACCTTTTGAGGGCATTTTTTTCTTACATGTGCCTCTCTTGAAGAGAAGGAGGGGGCACTGTAGTGCCCATTTCCAGCTTCCCGGACAACTTGGTCCTAGATGATCCTAAGAAAGAAACTACTGGCAGCTCTGGGTTTTACCACAGCCATGATCCTACAGCAAAAGAGGAGATCATCCCCATTGCTCCAAGGCCACGAGAGTAGTGAGCAGCAGCCATTATGGGTAGAGCTGATCAGACCTTGGTCTGCTGTCACCACCTCCCTCCTGTCATGCTCCAGGACACAGTGACCAGCAGCCATTATGGGTAGAGCTGATCCGACCTTGGTCTGCTCTCACCACCTCCCTCCTGTCATGCTCCAGGACATCCTGACCTTGGGAGGGGAAGGAACTCTGCTTCCTGAACCTGCTCACTGTTCTCATGTAGCTTTATGCTCCTTGTCCCCTTGTGTCGCAGCTCTTTGCCTGTTCTCTTCGCTTTCTGATGTTTTGCAGTGAGGAATTTGATAGTGCTTCTGTATTTACAGGCAGTGTTTTTGCAGCAAACCTGTCTTCTGGCTATGGAAGACGAGGGTAGGCTGCCCTTTAGCCACAACGACAGTGTTGCTCCTGTCCTTCCAACTACAACCAGGGTTCTTCAAAGCCTCCTTGCACACTGGGGGCTGCATTGCAGTCTTAGGTGCTATTTTCCCCTACTTGATCCATCTACACATGCCACTGGGGACCCATAGTTACTCCTCTGAGGTGGGTACGTCCGTCAGTGTGTTCCCCTCCGCAGGCGCTGGCTGCAGGGGGCAGGTCAGGGAGCAGGACACACTGGTGGAGTGCTCTGCTTTTGCTGTAAGCAAGGCCATGCAAACCACTGATATTTTTGTGATTGTCAGGTCTTATCTTGCAAACTAAGGCAAGGCTAGTGCATCTCTGGTTTTTATCAGAGTTAAGTGTTGAAACTGGGAGTCTCCTGCTATACTCTGAATTAGGGCTGAGGCTTCAGCCCAGGGAAAGGGTGGTCAGCCAGACCTGGCAGAACAGATCAAGCAAGGTCTGGAAAAAGTATATATATATATGGGAGATATTGGTACCTGAAGAGCAACACTGATACTGCACACACTACCCTAAATACTGACAATGAAATAGGTCAATTTGCCCACTGGGTTTTGTCTAAATTAGGCTTTAATGCATTTTCCACCTAAAGTGACTAAGCAGGTGCTCATCTCCTCTGCTGATGCCTTTTAATCAGGTTGTTGAAAAGATGGCAGCCAGATGACGAAAATGAAGGAAAGACTTCTGGGTTCCTCCTTGTCCATGCCGAAGCAGTCTTTCTGCAGCTTGGCATCGGCTGCCTTCACTGGAGCAGTTTAATGCCACAACAATCTCCCAGTAAGTGAGAAGCTATGGTGTCCTTTAACAGCAAACCCCATTTGTTACTTGTGCTTGGACGCAGGGCCTCTCTTTCTCAGCTGTGGGTGTGAGCAGTGATTTAAATGAAGCATTAAAAAAGAGAGAAAAAAACCCCAAACAGCATGGAGAAGCCAGCAGCACGTCTAGGGAGGCAGTAGAGCACTGAGATAAATATATTTGATGGTTTTCTGCAGCAGAGGAGAGACATCAGCTGAAATTTATGCAATCATTAGACTTTCATGTACAGTGGCCCCATGAATTTAGAGCAGTGACACAAAGCCATCAGCCCCAGAAGCATCACTGCTGTTCATCAAACACAACTTTTCCCCAAAAGTGGGCAATGGGACAGGACAAAGAAGTTCACTGTTGAGGACTCTGGCATTGATTCTTGTATGTAGTCTGTGGCAATTGCAAGCAATAATTTCATTGTTCACCAACTGTTAAGCTTTACAAAAAAAAAAAAAAAACAAAAAAAAAAACCTGATTGGCCATGAAGGTGTTATTCAACCACTTTCAGTGTTCTCTAAATCTTCCAATACAAATCCACCTATTCCCAAGTACAGCCAGATTTGGTATGGCACCAGTTAAGCCGAGAGCTGAGATGGGGCAGGACGGAGACCCCATCGCACTTTCAGAGATTCAACTTGCCAGACAAACTACAGTTAAAACCAGCCTGACCAGGGAAATCTCTAACCTTACCAAAGTGCCTCTGACAGTAAGGACTCCTTATTGTTTCATATGTTTTATTCAAATGACCTGCCACTGTTGTTTTATTTTACTCTAACCACATTAGAGATTAAAGTGTTCAGGGACAGAAGACAGTTTTAACGAGTTCCTAAAACCAGTGCATAGCTTTTTCTGGAACAGAGATGAACAGAGACACTTGATAGCTTTTGGCTCCATTCAGGTGTCCCCAGTACACCATTGGAAATGAGGAGCCAAAGGCAGAAACCACTCCAGATCCTCAAAATAACTTTCACCACCATCTGTAAAATAGTGTTAACCAGGAACTAATGAAAGAGAGCTGGTGGAAGGGAACAGATAGGTAGATAAAGTCTGAGCAAAACTCTGCAGGTTTCTGAAGGGGATCTAAAGAGGGCTGGTGAGCAATCTGGTAGATCCCACAGGACCAATAGTTGCCAGGGAAAGCGCCTGAGAAGGTAAAGCTGAAGAGCTCTGACTTACAGCTGAGAGGTCATCTGTATTTTTCTAACATCTAGAGAGTACAAAATACAAAATTCAGAGATCAGACTTGACAATGGCTCTGTTTGTTGAGGCAATTCATTTGTCAAGATCAGCTGATGTATACATGGATATGACAAAACACCTCTGTTATCAGGCCAGGAGAGAAAACTTCCCATGACTGCATCCAATGTTAACAACCATGTCTGCCAGCATCTAAAGTAACATCAGTAGAGTATACTTTTAGGAAGCACCTGCAGGTGGTTGCTGGGAAAAGCTTGGGTTATAATTTAGGATCCTGCACTTCTACCTAGTTTTGTTTTACACAAATGTGTCTGTGCTTGACTGCCTTGCCTGATGGTGTGAAGGCAAAAGGCCAAAATTTATAGGCTTACCGCTTCTTGCCCATTTCTACAGTGGAGCTTCAGGCTCATCTACCCCAGGTGTTGTCGCTGAATTGTGCCCCTGTGGGTGCTCTGATTGGGTTTTGGTTTGCACAAGCCGTAGGCAGCGACAATATGGACAAAATGGACAGGAAGACAGGAGAGGCAGTGTGCAACCTGACCATCCCCCATCACATGGGGGTACCAGGAACACATGTTCTCTCTGACAAAGGCTGAAAGAAAGGCATCTCACAGCAGGGCTGTTCCTCTGTCTTGGCATTCAAAAGTGAGAGACGGGATGGTGGCGATGAATGAAGAGATGCGGGTTGAATCAGTTAGATGGACACACATTAGAGGTTTGGTTCTGCACAGGATTTAAAATTAGGAGGTCCTTAAACAATCCTACCAATAAGTTCAGCATTACATATTTGCAGTCCAACGTTTTGGCTATAGCTTGTTAACTTGCCATATAACTGCTGCTGATTTGTTCATTGTATTAGCTTAATTGCTGTAAGCCTAGTGTGTCTGAAGCAATCAAAGTTAAAACAACAGAATTACGTTTTTACATAATCACATTTGACTAGAAACCAAACTGTGCAGGAGGAGGCTCCACATGATGTTCTCGGATATCTTTACAAAGGAATGATAATTAATTCTGCACTACTTCTTCTGAAGGGACTGAAGATGGGAAAAGATAATGGTCGCTGGCGGTTACGTAATCCCTGCCCATTCAGTCTGCTGCAGCACGCTGATAATGAGCCATCTGAAGCATAAAGCTACTTTGAGCCCTAGCCCAAGACAAGCTTAACGCACTCATCAGGACAAAATGAACATCCCCGTTTTCTGGACTGGAGCTGGGTGACTTTTATCCTGATTCACAATGACAACTCAGACCCATTTACGACGGTTCAGGGAGGCTGAGTGCCGGCAAGCAGATTGCCTTGGAAAGTGTGTTTGAGCACAGGGTGAGGGCCGTTTGCCACGCACAGCAGACCAGAGCTGAATAATCAGCTCACCATGTCCAAACCTGGGGTTTCAATCCAGGCTAGGCACTTTAACAAGTTGAGACGTATTCCCAGCTCTATCGATGGGTTAAACTCAACTAAAGGTCCAGATGAAGGACAGTTTCTCTTTTCCTCACTCACTCTTCCTCTCCCTGTGAAATTTTCCCTGTGACCCATGGAGGTCCTGTCATCTCTGCTGAAGTGAAAATTGCTCAGAGAACACCTTCCTTTTCATTTACAGGCACATGCCACGTTCCTCCTCTCCCTCCTTTCTCAGCTCATTCCGAGAAGTGAAAGAATGTATTTATAAGGAACTAGTGATATACATGTCACATACTAAGTGCATGTGATGTTTCAGTAGAAAATCGAAATTTTTTTAGAAATCCTCTGCTTTGGGAGATTTCTGAACTTCTTGGGTTTCTGAGCAAAGTAAGGTATGCTTTTATTTGGGGAAAATGATAATTTGACAAATGAAAGACGTGATCAGTAAAAATTAGATGTGGCTCTGAGCTTTGTCCAGTCCAGGAGCGGCTGGATACAAGATGCCAGGGAAGGGCAGGGGGACACTTCTAGTCAAAATAAGGAAAAACTTGTATTTTTAGATTGACTTTGGGCAGAAAGCAGCAGTTATAACGGATATACTTGGCTGCAGGTTTTGAATACCTATATGAAACAGAAACTAGATGATGCTTCTAAGCCTTTAAAAAAGCTGAGGCTGGATAAAAGTCCCAGAGTGAGCTCTCTCCTGCTCTATCCAAGTTACTTCATTCCTTTCCACTTGTGTGGCCATCCTTCCTCTCTTATCTCTCGGTAATGTACCAACGCAGCTAGGGACTGCATTAGCCATACAATGAGCAAAGCTCAGAACGAACGCACACGTTACTCACCAAAGTACCTGCCATCAATTCTAATATGACCCAATTATATTCTTAGACAGCTGGTTCATGAATCATGCAGAGAAATGGGTCGTTTCAAAATATATGGAAAAATCTTGTGAATCTACATTGTATAATATTGCAGTACTTGCACATCTATTATTAATTATAATTTATCCTTACTGCAGAACCTGGACAATGAAATGCCTATATTTTATCTTGTAGAAGGTTTCTCTACTTTAAAATAATTCTAAATAGAAAAATGAAACTATTTTAATTTAAAAAATGAATGAATTGTAGGGGTGCTGGCACTACTATAAACATCACTGAAGGCTCCTGATGAAAATGACTATCACTCTGACTGCGGCATGTTCAAAGAAAAAATTGCTGTCATTTCACGGGACATCAGAAAATTGTTTCCTTGCAGCTGATGCCTTTGGTGACTGGGTAAGGTGACCTAACTAGCAAACTGTCATCTGAAAGCCATCCCAAAATTTTGCGTTACTCTAGTAGAAGAATAAACACAGAGCTGCAATGAGGGACCTTGCTGCGGACAGGAGCAATGCATGTAGAAGCTCAGGCAAATCTAGCATTAATGCTGCCAGTTCCACATGTTATAAAAGCTCACCCAATGCATTGGCAGCAAACACCAGCACATCTCCAAGGACTCCACAAAAGGACTTTGTTATCTTAACCTCGATTTCAAGGACAGGGCACATGAGGCATTGTGAGCAGAAAGGATTTGCTTAACCTTAGTTAGGTGGTACCAGGAAGGCAGGAAATTGCTCTGTGTCTCTCACATGTCATCTTATTCATAATTTCTTATGATGCTGAGGGCATGCTGGTGCTTCACAGAGGACCAGGATGCTGAGAACCCTGCATTAGGCCAGAGCCAAGCTGTTTCGCTCCTCTAGGGGAGTGAAACATTTTGCAGAGGTACCAGTTTGTGTCCTTACAGGAGGGCCTACAGTTTCAGGTGAGGCGCTGCGGGGGGATTCACTCTGCCTTCCCACGCGAGCGACTTGCCCTGCGATGGGCACCCATGCTGGAAGCTGGGGTCTCTAGGTACCCCAGCAATGCAAGTAACGTTCAGGGCATAGCAGGTGAAACAAAGAGGAGGTCTTGCCATACGAAAGGTGTTGTCAGTTACTATGTCAGAAGGAGCTATTTTTCTTGTACCCAGTAAAGCTGACTGAGTTTTGGAAGAAGGGCTTGCCACATCATTGCACATACTCTTGCAGTGTTATGGTTTAACCCTGAACGGTAACCAGATCAAGCAGCTGCTTAGTCACCCCTCCCCGGTGGGGTGAGGAGGAAAA
>KL263637.1:0-29327 GCA_000699545.1 Podiceps cristatus
AGCTCTGTCCTGGCTGAAACCAGGACAGATCGTGATGGGCCTTTCACCGGGAAACTGTTTGCAAAACTGTCTATATATAACAGGAGGAACAGAACTGCAATCCATTAAAAGTATTGTTACTAAGCATGCTGAGTACTTCCCCTCGTATTTCCAAGCATCCAAAGCCTGCAAGAGGGCTGCATGACCAAAGAAAGAATTTCAGCAGTTAGAAATGAGCAGATTGCTGAATGTTACTGATACAAATTTTATGGAGAAAATAAAAGTACCTCCCCTCTACAAATGAATAGAAACTTAAAAGCCATGTAATTTAATTACATAGAGTTGTCCTAACCATTATGCCCACATCTATCAACACTCATTAACTTACATTATGCTTTACTAGCATTCTATGAAGCATTTCAGATTTTTCTTACATCAGTTGTCAGATTTCCAGAAAAGCAAATGTATTCTTCTGTGTTAATAATAACACCTTGAATTCTGGAAAAGCAGAGGGATTTTTTTATTGCTGTTGTTGGTACCTTCTCTGTCAGGGAAAAATATTAGAGATACCAAATAAAGAAGGACTTCTGAAAAGTACATGGGATTAGCCTGTGTGCGATTCCTGTGACTTTAAAAATGCTTAGCACTGTTTGTGCTGGTTTTTTTCTCTTTTATTATAAATTTTTGGTTTATCAAAGACTTAAATAGTAGAGCTAAAAAACTTGACAGAAAATGGCATGTTTTGTTATCTTTTCTATATCTGCATTGTTTTTTGTGGATGTTCCCTTTTATTCATTGGAGACATACCACACAACACCATTTCATAACTCTAATGACAAAACTAAAAGAAGAAAGTGGTATGCAAGCTCCATTCTTGCAGCAAAAAAATAGTGACATTTCCAAGGCTTCGAGTTTCAAAAGTTTAGCACCAGCCTTTCAAATCTTGAAATAGGGTAGCATTGTATGGTCTATGTTTTTGTTATGCAAAGCGTGCGCAGTTTAAACACAGAATGGTTCTCCAGAAAGATGAATTTCAATACACTGTAGGGAATGTCATGTTTACACAACTGTGTTCCAATAGACTTTTCAATGTATAATTCTCTGCTATGCTCCAAGGAGCAAGACTTAAGGCATGATCCTGAGTGTTGCATTCCAAGTCTGTGACAACTATCAAAATGAATTGGAGATGGTTACGTGAAATGCGTGTCAGGTCAGGTTTATGCTTTAAAAACAGACAGACCGAACAGACACTTGATTCTACAAAATGTGAGCAATCTAACCCAATCCAGAAACGCTTAAGTACATTAATACACAATCCCAAAGATGATTCTCTGCACCTTCCAGGATCCAGCCTTCAGAAGGCATAGGAAACTTTTCAGCAAGGGTTAAAATATTATTCAGACACAGATTCTGCCCTCCAAACTACGTGAGGTAAGGGATTACGTTATCTCATCACATCCATGTCCTCACAAGTAATGACATTGCTTTCTGAATCATTTAATCATCTAGAGTTGGAATAACAAACTCCTCACTTACATGTCTTCTCTGGTTCAAATATAAGAGAGATGATAAGAAGACCTGAGATTATTTTACCTCTTTTCTGTCCTTGGCTGATATTTCAGTCTTTCTGGGATTGTTGACAATCATTTATTTTAAATCTTAACGTGGTCTGAACTGTATTATGGATTGCTAAAGGAGAACCAAAATGTAGGGCTATTTAATTTCAGCTGCTCTTCTATGAAGTGAAGCAAGTATTTGGTTTTATCTGAGGCCATAATATAACAAGCAGTAATGCAGAAACAAAATGTGACCAGCCGATTAAGAAATGGAGTAGGAAGGCAACGATTTTAGAATATTTGCGAAGGCTTGAAAGCCATGCTACCTTTTTCAGGTGTGCACATCATTAACTGTAATCTGTTATTTAATAGGACTATCTAAGGGCTTAGGGGTAAGCATGGCCTTAAAAATCTGTAGATGGAATCTAAAATATCTACTGAGATTAAAATTCATGGATTTGAAAAACTAACCATAGTCAGCTGACATTTGTTCTCTGTTTGTCTCCAGTTAGCATGAAATACTTTCCACGTTGTACTTGCCATAATGCTACAAGTCCCTGTAAGAGTCACCTTTGGGTGCAGTGGCTTTTAATGTTGTTATTTGATTTTTGTTAAATAAATACATAAAACTGAGTCAACACTGTTACACATTTCTCAGTGAGCTTTCCAATACGAGAGAAAACTCGTGTTTTCTCTGGTGCTGCCAAGTCACTGTTGGCCATCAGGAATCGTTTTCAAAAGCAATTACAAGGCAAGAGGAGTGAGGACAACAAGTGTTTGCATGTATCTTACTACGACACATGTAAACTGTGTGCTGTATTTGCACAGAGCATTGAAACAACAAAGGATTAGATTGACATCTATATGGTAACACTCTGGTGCTAGGAAATGATTTCACCTGCATATGTCAGAAAAATCTGTTGGAGGCATCTCTGCCTATGAAATTACACAGAGCTAGAGAGAAGAAAACAAAAAAGACCTTTCTGGTAACCTAAAAAGTGAAGATACTACAAAGGTGGCAGGTCGGTTCAAGTCCCTTCTCACAAGTTCCCAGCTGCTTCGTAAGCAAGTCTGCACTGTCACCATCCACTGGCTTGCAGTGTATACCAAAACTAAAAGTAGTCCTGGTTTTCTGTATAAACTGGGAGTATTGCTGCCATAGTCATATAAAATACTATTAGGAATTTCTGGTGATATTAGCATTATCATAATTGCTACATTTCATATATTTAAATTATATATTTGTACAGTATATTATTCATTTTGCCTCAGGAAATTGAAGACGTAAAAACAACAGAATCAGTTTTGCAAATTAATCTTTTCTTTGCAGATAGAAATTAAATGCTTTAATTACCATAGACACATATTTGTAACGGTGATTCAAGGGCAAGTATGTGCAATTAGAAAGCAAAGCACAGGTTTCATCTGGATAAGGCAATACTTTTTTTTTTTTTTTTTTTTTTAAAGTTTTCCTGGATTGAGCAGGGGGAAATTGGAAAGATCTACTGATGTGGATGTCCATATCAGGGGACATCAGAGAAACTGAGAACTGGTCTAAAAAGAGGAGGAAAAAATACTTTTTCTGTTCTATTACTCTGCTGTACAAGTTTCACATATGGGGCATTTGGTTTGCAAAAAAGTGCCTCTTGCCTGAGACTTCTTGTTGTTCTAGAAAATGTATCTGCAATCAGCAAAACCACCTAAATCACCTGCCATTTTATGTGGTTATTTTCAGCAATATTATGTGTTTAATTCAAAGGTGATATTGGACTATTTCTGAAATAATTGTTATGTTGTCTGGAGACAAAATAGTTCTCCTAGTGTTGAGCTGTTTTTTAACAAGAGATTTGCTTTGCTTTGAAAAAGTAATACTTCTTTTGAATAGTGTTTGTTTCATTGTATGACTACTGAACGTAATCTTCCAAGGAACAGATATATTCTGCATGAATAAATTAGATTTTAGGAAATAGCAAATTTTACTAATTGCATTCATCTTGTAATTTAATAAAATACTAGCCACATATTTAAAAAAATGATTTTGTCTCCATAATGCTTCTATGAAGTTCATAAATTTTGTACCTGCTGACATAAAGGCACATAGGTGAAACACATTTCATTTGTGTATTACTAAGGAAAATTACATTTTGATTAATATACAAAATGAGCTTCATCTACTAAAATGAAATACTTACAGTGAGTCTACTAAATGCCCTGCTAGTTTTACTTATAATGTCACCCTTTTAAAAATAATTAATAGCACATGAAACTGAGCTTATTGATTAAGCATGAGTGTTCTCAGAAAATTTAACAAAAATTACCTTTGCAAAGAGGCAATACCAACAGTTCTCAATTCCAAACATGGTATAAGAAAGGAAGACTGTAAAATGATAAATATTTTAATAGATATGCTCAAAGTAACAGGGTTTAATTATCTGTGAAAGTTATTTAATATTTTTAATTATGTTTTTCTATTATATTTCTCTAATTCTGTGTCTTTGAGCTTAAAATCTCAACTTTTTGAAGCATAATTGATTTTTGTCTTTATTCTCATTGTTCTCTGTAAAGAAAAGTAAGTCAAATTCTGATGTTTGGCATTTTTTTTAAAAAACTCATGGTTTGGTTTTCTGTATGAATAATTTAATCTGTTCACAGAAATATAGGCGGTGTTCTGAAACGTCTGTTTTCTAATCACAGAAATCTTTTTGTTCAGAACAAAAGTTTGTGATCACATTTACTTCTTCCCACACACAAAAAAAGAAAAAAAAAAAAAAGAGGGTGAAACACATAGCTGAATTACAAAAAGGCCAATTTAATGAGTTTCTTCGTAAGTATCTTTTAGCAAACTGGGACACTGAGGAGAACCGTAAACTTCCTGTGATGAGCAAAGTTTCTCTAGCAAAATTTATAAATAAAATTTTTTCTTGTAGCCTATCCCCACCACCCTCTTTTTTTTTTTTTTTTTTTTTTTTTAATCCTGAGTCCTTTAAATGCTGCATTGCCACTGTGTTTCTGTTCAGTACCTTCATCTTCCTTATTGCTGAGATCAGCTGCTGGTACTCCCCTAAGAATATCCTAAGATGCCATGGAGAGCAGCTCGGAAGCAAAGCTGCTCTGTTTTTAATTTACATTTTTTGTGTTCGCTCTGTTGCATTGCATCTCAAGAAGAGACGCCTGGAAAAGAGATTCAGTTCAAGTACAGGATTCAGGCAGGAAGCTGCACAGTATTGCTCTGTTTTATGTCACAGGATCACAGGTAAAAGAGCCACTGAGGGTATGGGAGAATATTCCTTTACACACACACACACACCCCCTCCCCCCATGATCCCCAGAACACACTGTTTCAACAGCATTCCTACATACTAGTTTCCGTGCAATTTCTACCTGGCTGTGTGCCAGCCCCTGCAGTTGCTGACTAGCTGGCTGGTAGGTGGCCATGCCATGGGCCTGACCTTGTACCCCACTGTGCTCCTCCTCAGCATCATCTGCACACCTTGCAACAGCTCCCCAGGCTAGCCGGCTCTACTGCCAGCATGGGACAATCAGGTGGGGCTTGCTTTCCAAACCAGAAGCTTACCTAAAGAAAATAACCTCTCAGTGATCTTTGATTTCACTGAGGTGGGACTGAAGTAGCATTTTGATATCATAAGGAAATCTCACTTCAGTAATTCATATTTTAGAACTAGTAAATTTAGAAATTTGGGGTGAAAGGGTGAAGCTTGGGAAGGTTGAATGGGAATCTGAGGTAAGATCTCTGTCTCAGGATCAGCTTGCTCTAATAGCACTCTTATCCTCTGCTTTTAAAGCTGATAATAATATTTTTTTCAGCCTTGCAAAACACTTCATTGAGCAAATACAGTTTTGAGGATCTCATAATTTAGGCCAACTTTCTTTTCTGAGAGAGGTCAGTGATACAGATCTTAGCTGTCTTTTGTAATATCTTTGGTTTACAAAGTGTTGACAACTGTATTTTGAACAGAACAGACCAAGGCAATACCAAAGTAGTCCCAGAAAACCTCACTTTACAGGCTACTACTGTATTGTTTTGTAGGCAATGGATTACCCTTCTTAACTCTTAGTCCCTGTTCTTCATTTTACCAGATACTTCTAAGATGTAAACGCATCTCGGATGAAGGTCATTGGTCATTACTAATTTCCACAGTTGTAAATCAGTTGTCATTCTCAGTCAAAATGAAATATTTTTAGAAAATTTGACATTTTAATTTCAAACTGAAAAGCCAATGAGATCTTGTAATTCTGCTAAAACTCCTTCTGTGTTACAAAATGCTTCTATTCTGACAATACTCACATGTTTATAGATTTATATGTATCCATATATGTTCTCTGTTGAATGTCTGCCCATTCTCAAATCATAGAATCATAGAAGGTCTGGGTCGGAAGGGACCCCAAGGATCATAGAGTTCCACCCCCCCTGCCACAGGCAGGGACACCAAGCTCCAGGCCTGGACCTACACGAGGTTGGCCAGGGCCCCATCCAACCTGGCCTTGAACACCTCCAGGCATGGGGCATCCACCACCTCTCTGGGCAGCCTGTTCCATATTTAGTAGACTACTTCACATGAGGACAGGTTATTTAGCCCATCCTTTTGTAATTCTGAAAAATTCCTGTGGCCCAACTATTCATGCATCTGCTATAACCTTCTTTGTTAGGGTTCATCTGAAGAAATGACAGTTAAGTCCAAATAGTTTTCTTTAAGAGACACGCAGGTGAGAATCAACACTTTACAATGAATGATTCTGTGGAAAGGCAGACTTTCACACTGAATACTGTTAGCGGTATTTTATCACAACTGCCTCATTAACATCCATGCATAATAGACTTATTTTTAAGATTTCTGCTTGGGATATTTTTTCAGTCCAACTGAACAGGCATAATCCCTAGCACCTAAAAAAATGCTGTAGACTCACATCACAGTGTTTGCTCTTGGTTATAAGATAGGTTCTCCTTGTAGATTCTGAAATGATTTTTATTTTTCACCAAGTAGAGATCATTATAATCATCTCACTCAACCTCCTGCATAACACAGGCCATAGATTTCATTCCATGACTTCTGCCTGAATTCCAACTACCTGTGGCTGAGCAAGCACCTAACGTTTAAATGAAAACCTGTAATTTGGTGTTAAAGATAAAACTGCCTAATGGAAGGCTCTACTTCCCCCAGTGATGTGCTCCTTCCATGATGACTGTCATGGAAGTAAGTAAATATATGCACAGTGCAAACTGAATCACTTTTGTTTAACAGTCAAGTTTTCCTTGAAGCATCTTGGAGGAATGCTAAGAACTTTTAGGTTTTCTGAGAATTTTGAGACACTTGTTTTTGCTCAGCCATTTCAAATATATCTGCAAGGCAAGAACAGTTCAAAGTTGCCAATATAAGGGGAGATAGGTGCCTTTTAAATTATTCATAGATCTCTGCTGGCTACCCGTCCTTTTGCAGATGGGGGTTTTGGTGGTTTTTTCTTTCTTTCTTTGTCCCTGATGGATTTAATGCCTTTATTGCACTCTTAGCTCCATGAATAGATATGGCAAATGTAAAGGCAAAGCTTCAACTAGGAACAGAACAGAAGGTCTGATCTGTTTTAACAGACTCTCTCTCTCTTTGTCACTGGCAGCTATCTTAAATTGTTAAGGTGCTCTACAGAAAAGGTACTTTTTTTTATTTTTGATAACTTCTCACTTATGACTAAGGTTCCTTGTGACAACAATCCAGGATAATCAGAGGTGGAAGATCATTTGTCCAAGCCTGCAAAATTATGTATTATATATTTTTTGCCCAGTCCTGTAAAAAATTGATGGTGTTTTTTTTTTTTTTTGTTTGTTTTGTTTTTTTTAAAGGAGAGGATTACAAGAATGACTAGCTTGCTAACTATTAATTTTAGCTTTAATCTGTCACCATGTGTCTCTGGAAATTACCTCAGTTATTCTTATCTTCAATGTTTGTTTCTTCTTTGTGCTTTTAAGGTTTATTTTAATCATCGGCCTCTCCTTTCTAAAAAAAATCAAAAATGGGAAGATTCTACATTATAGCTATACCTTTTACATCCTTGTCTTCCTTGAGGTAAAAATATCTGCCGAAATCCTTTCTCCTTTTTCATCTCTCTGATTGTTTATTCATCAACTTTTTATCTATTAAACCCCCATGCATCCAGTCAAAGAGATGGATTAGCCTGCTGTATAATGGCACATGATTCAAACGTCTGATATCAAGTTTGAAAATATAGTAAGAAGTCAATGTATATTCAAAAATAGAAGACCTTGACAAAGGAAATCTCAGTCAAGAAAGATATCATCTCAAGATAGTATTCAATATAAACGTTATGCAGGAATGTGTATGAATGAATAAAAAAGACTTGTGAGAAAAGTGATCTATTGCAGCTTGCATTCAGCAATGATCAATAAAATAATCAGCTGTTGGCAGCAGGTTTCTCAGGTCTGACCTTCAGATGTTAGGATTTAAGATGGCTCATATTTGTGATAGACCTCAAAGAGTCTCAAAGCCTGGGAACCAGTTCTGCCAGGTGTTGAATTCTTTGACTACCTAACTTGTATACTCCAATAGGTTTAGAAAAGTTAACTCTTGGCTCTGAAAGCTGGAAGAGAAAATGTAGGATAAGAATCCTTTCATTGAAACACTACTTGACCTAAAAAGGCCAAGGGCAAATCATGTCTGAACAATCTGGTGGCCTTCTATGATGGAATGACTACATCAGTGGACAAGGGAAGACCTATGGATGTCATCTGTATCCAGACTTTAAGGCCTTTGGCATGGTCCCCCACAACTTCCTTCTCTCTAAATTGGAGAGATATGGATTTGATGGATGAATTGTGTGGTGGATGACGAATTGTTTGGATGGTCACATCCAGAGACTAGGGGTCAATGGCTCAACATCCAGATGGAGATCAGTGACAAGTCGTGTCCCTTAGGGGTCCATATTGGGACCATCACTATTCAATATCTTCATCAACAACATAGCCAATGGGATCAAGTGCAGCCTCAGCAAGTTTGCAGACAGCACCAAACTGAGTGCTGCAGTTGACATGCCTGAGGGACAGGATGCCATCCAAAGGGAGCTGGACAAGCTGAAGAAGTGGGCTCAAGTGCACCTCATGAGGTTCAACAAGGCCAAGAGCAAGGACCTTCACCTGGATCAGGGCAATCCCCAGTATCAATACAGGCTGGGGCATGAATGAATCAGCCCTGGGGAGAATGACTTGGTGGTACTGGTGGATGAAAAGCTGGATGTAAGCCAGCTCAGAAGGCCAACCATATCCTGGGCTGCACCAAAAGCAGCGTGGCCATCAGGTCAAGAGAGGTGATTCTGCCTCTCTACTCTGCTCTGGTGAGACCTCACCTGGAGTGCTGCCTCCTGCTCTGGAGCCCTCAGCACAGGAGAGACATGGAGCTGTTGGGGCGGTCCAGAGGAGGGACACAAAGACAATCAGAAGCTTGGAGCACCTCTCCTCTGAAGACAGGCTGAGAGAGTTCTGGTTGTTCAGCCTGGAGCAGAGAAGGCTCTGAGGAGACCTTGTACTTAAAGGGGTCATATAGGAAAGATAGGGATAGATTTTTAGATTAGATATAAGGAAAAAAAAAACCTTATGATGAGAGTGGTGACACCCTGGAACAGGTTGCCCAGAGTGGTGGTAGGTGCCCCATCCTGGAAACATTCAAGGTCAGGATGGATGGGGCTCTGAGCAACCTGATCTAGTTGAAGATGTCCCTGCTGATTGCAGGGGGTTGGACTAGATGGCCTTTAAAGGTCCCTTCCAACCCAAACTATTCTATGATTCTAAAATTTTAGTGCCCTGAGCTGTTTTTCCTGTCACATGGTGCTTTCATACTATCTGGAATCACAAAGAACAGAAGCCTACATAAAAAATTCAGCATGCTATTGATCAAACTTTTGGGGATTTCCTCTAGAGTTCCTCTCAGACTGCAGTAGATAGATGCTGAGGCTGTATTTTGTTCAGAAATATAATTTTTTTTCTGAAAGGAATAAAACATAAAGGTCAGATGTGCCAGTATGTTTTGAGGATGCCCTGTATCTTTGCATGGAGACAGAGTGTTAGTATGGCTTGGTTTGGTGTTGAAGCCAGTCAATACTTTCTAGTCCATTAGGAGGATCTTTTTATTTTCTGATCCTGTAGTCAGGGGCTGTAATACTGCATTTTACTGGTGGGCTTAGGAATGGAGAATAAAGCATCAGCGTATGCATGAAAAATTTCAGAATAAACCTCTTATCTCTTCCTCACCTTCACATCACTGTACTCTGTGAGCCTTCAGAATATATACCGTTCAAGACAGTGGCTTACCTTGTCAGTATACAATAAATTGGTTTTGCTGTCAAGGTCTGGATTAGTGCTGAGGTAGATGTCCCAGGTTTTTACTGTTTTGTTAGTATTTTAACCCACAGGAAACTAGAAATTACTAGAGACTGTCCACAGGCAACAAATCTTCACTGACCTGAGATTCACCTTGTCCCCAGAGCATCTTGTCCAAAAACGTTGTTGCTCCATAACATTATGAGGAACAGTAGACACCTCTATGGTTTTTTCTTCTCTTGGGATACATCTACAGCATTAGCATTGTTGGGAGTGCAGGTAGTTAAGTATGTTTAAACTATTTTATAATTATCCAATAGTATTCTAATGACCAGTAATTTATCATAAGTAAATGGAAAAAATCAGGTGTTATGCATACCTGACCTTGAGTGTAATTATCAGTTCATTCAGAGAGCAATGTGGTGTTGTGGGGGCTATATTACATCTAGACAGGTGCTCCTTACATAAATGTTAGATGTTTTTCTTTTGAGTTTCTTGCTAATACTTAATTCTGAAAGGCATAATACTGCTGCAGAAGAAATATCTTTAAACCTTCTCTTGACCTTGAATGATTTAAATAATCAAAATACTTAGCTCCTGTATGATGGACCTCTTCAGAAGCAAACTTTATCAACTTATATATGTTATATAAAAATTGTCATGCCTATATGTAACGCAATAGACACAGGACTGTTCAGGTGGTCTAGGTCCAATTTCAGGTGGTCTTGTACCACACTGTGTGGTCATGAGCAAATCATTTAATCTTCTAGTGCCTGTATTTTTTCATTTAACAGTTGGAAATAGGTGCTGCCATTCTCCTATTTATCTTGTTTACTTAGGTTATTATCCTACCAAGCATGAACTGTCTGTTGATATGTTTTACAGTGTTGATCAAATTTGGCCACAGATCTGAAGGGGATATTCCAGCATAAAAGGAATTTTCATTAGAACTGTAAGGTTATCAAAAGCTGCCTCTTACTGTTATGCTTTGCCTGTGTCCCACAGTGTTTTCACTCCTTCAGAGACTGTAGTGGGTCCAAAGTTTCAAGTAACATAGACGCAGTTATATGTACCACATACATATACATTAGTATTCAGTTACAATAGCAAATTATCTATCCATCCCGGTGTAAGTTTTTGTAGTTGTTCACATGCTCAGGTTGACCCTGGCTGGATGCCAGGTGTCCACCAAAGCTGTTCTATCATTCCCCCTCCATAAGTGGACAGGGTACAAAAAATATGATGAAAGGCTCGTGGATTGAGATAAGGACAGGGATTCATAGATTCATAGAAAGGTCTGAGTTGGAAGGGACCCCAAGGATCATAGAGTTCCAACCCCCCTGCCATAGGCAGGGACACAAAGCTCCAGGCCTGGACCTACACAAGGGTGCCCAGGGCCCCATCCAACCTGGCCTTGAACACCTCCAGGCATGGAGATATCACTCAGCAATTGCCATCGCAGGCAAAACAGGCTTGACTTGAGGAAATTAATTTATTACCAATCAAATCAGAGTAAGATAATGAGAAATAAAACCAAATCTTAAAACCACCTTTCCCCACCTCTCCCTTCTTCCTGGGCTCAGCTTCACTCCCTATTTCTCTACCTCCTCCCTCCCCCAGTGGTGCAGGGGGACGAGGAATGGGGTCTGCAGTCAGTTCATCATATTGTCTCTATCAATCCTTCCTCCTCAGGGGGAGGGCTCCTCACGCCAACCTGCCCCAGCGTGGGTCCCTCCCACGGGCACAGCCCTTCAGGCACAGATGGCTGCAGTGTGGGTCCCCCATGGGGTCACAGCTCCTGATACAAACCTGCTCCAGCCTGGGCTCCTCTCTCCATGGGGCCACAGCTCCATGAAGTTTAGTATTTCCAAGTGAAAATTTAGTCTGATAACCCAAGTGTTCCTCAGTAAGCATAGGTAAAATTTTGATTTGTTTTTCTTGGATGTGTAGTACATATCCTCTAAGGCAATGCATACTTTGGTTTGCAAACTCAAGGATTGTGTTCATTCAAGGTATGAAGGAATGTGTGTTTTAAGAGGTATGTCATGATTGATAGATTGAAATGTTGTCACAAAACCAATCATTCCCATTCAAATTGAATGAATTTAAAAATTCATTAATAGAGGCAGTATCTTTACATGTTTGTATTCACTCAATTAAAAAAAAGAATAAGCCAAAACAAAACACAAAAAACATCCCTTTAATTAATAATGAAATGAAGTCTTTCCTTTTTTACTGAGAACTATTTTACCCTTCTTAGCTCAAACAAATCTAGTTCTCTGTGTCAAGCATGTCCGTAATCATGTGTTTCTCTTGCATCTCACCAGGTATTACAACAATATGTAGTTTAACTTTCAAACATTTTGAGAATGAACACCTATAAAGACACTACATATCCTCTCTTACCACCATCTCATTACAGGTTTACTTTTTTTGGTGGTGCTGTTGTATAATTTTGGGTTCATTTCTGAACGATCTAGTCAGGCCACCCCAAAATCAGGCCTTGTACTTTCTTCTTTGGACTTCACTAGCAATCAAAAAGAAATAAATGACAAATGAATACTGAAATTTGCATCTTTGACCAGTTTTAGATAACCCAAAATCAATTTCCTCTCATCTAAATGCAGTTCAATTGACAAAAGGAGGTCAGCTTGATTTCTCACAACTTATCTTGAAGTCAGGAACAGTTTGTTCCTAGAACAATTTGCATAGCCAGGCAAGCAATGCCAACAAGATTTGTTGTGTTGCCAGTGAGTAGGAGATTACTTGGGTTCAGGCTGAAGCACTCAGCACTCATTTAGGATGAAATTCGTGCCATTATTTTAAGTGAAAAATCAAGATGACAAATTCTTGAAATGGGAGCATGTTACAGCCCGCTGTAGGATCTTACCTGTGTTTGCTTACAGGTTTTGGGAACCAAGCTTAGTGTAGAATTAGTATATTCGTGAAAATGCTTGGTCTTGACTAGGCAGAACTACCACAAATCACAGTTCACAGTTCCCCGGCCAAGGCTGAGAAGGGAAAGGAGGCTGTCTGTACCTGTTTCTGTAACCACAGTGGTTGTGGTGCACTGGGTTAGAACTCTCAGCCTGTATGGTTTGGGAAAACTTCATACGTGGCGCAGCTGTCTGCTGTGTTTGTCCCTGTTGGTTAAACTGCACTGGGGCAAACCGATTCAGAAACCCCTAAGCCATCTTTATGCTGCCTAGCACCAAGTTGCATCTTGCCTTTTCCAGAACAGCAGTTGCAATGAACAGAAATCACTAGGGCACATTATATATGTGTGAAATTTATCTAATCATACCTTAGGTACACAAGACCCCTCTACACTGTAATAGCTTCATGCTGCTTGGAGATAATCTTACACTGGGGTGATCCTTTTCTGTGAAGTTTGTCTAAAGCAAGGTAGATTCTAGCTGTTAGTTTCCTACACCATGCAAGAGCTTTATAGACCTCATGTTCGACTGTTCACTCAGTTGTGCAGATTTGATGCTGGTGATACTCTGCTGTGGTCAGCAGAGTGATGGTGTAAGCCAAGCAATCTGGGAGTCTTTACAGAAATTCTGCCAATGAATACTGCCAATTACTTACCTAATAGATTCTAACTGAAACAGAAATGGAATGAATTAAACTGAACTTAAATGCCATTATTTTGCATGGCTTTCTGGAAGTTTCATATAACCTATTAATTCATTAATTGATTTTTAATTGGCAAAGTTTATTTTTTGCATAAAACAAATGCCTCATTAACGTAACTTTTCTTTCAAACAAAAGTCAATGTAAGCCTATGCTTTTTCATGCCTAACATGTTTTTCTTGAAGCACCATCTTTATTCAGACTTCAGTGAAAAGTAACCTGAGAAGTCAATCTGCAGGAAATCAGCCTTTTTTCTTTTGCTGCTTTTAGGTGTCCCTATAAGCAGTTTAAAATTATAGCAAGTCTGGGAAAGACCATTAAAGTCACATAGATTTTCAGTGGTCTAACAGTGGAGCTGTCTTGAACCACTGAATTACTAAGACAGGGGAAGTTGCAGATGAGCAACAGCTGAACAGAGAGGCCTTCTTCATTCTTTTCACCATACTACTGACCAGCATGTGTGCCCAAGTGTGGTACATTCAGGAATCCATTTTACATGCTTGGATGGCTGGACAGATCCATTCTCCATTAGAGCTCTGCAGAACGATATTTATTTGTGTGCAATTTACACAAAGTTTTATTTTTCATTGGGTTACAAAATCATTACCTGTGACTGGAGGAGTATATTTTACCTTTTTGGGTAAAAGATTTGTAGACTTTATTTGAACTTGCAGGAAGGAAGGAAGGTTAACGCCCAATTTTTTGGTGCTCTGAAAGATTTTATAGGAGATGGTGGACAATGGAGGGGATGTGAAGATCCCAAAGAACTGCACTGCTTACACTGTCTTCTTCCATCTGTATGCTCAGCATCTGGGACTTTGAAAGACAACTGTTATCAGTCATATCTAACATATCACCCTGACATAATACTGCTAAGTTCTCAAGGAACCCCTGCTCTGGGCCCTAAACACAGAGAAAGAAGTCAAGGTGAATCACTAAGAATATTGTATGAGAGATAACAGAAGGAACCCACAGAGGCCTGGCAAATAGTCAAAATATCATAAACAAAAATATAGATCAGATGTATGAGGAAGATTTAATGCTTGGACTCGATGATCTTAAGGGTCTTTTCCAACCTTGAAAATTCTATGATTCTATGATTTCTCACATTATTCAAAATGTTTTGGATCCAGTTAGCTGTAGTAGAAATCCTGTCAAAAAACAAAGCATGCAGATAAGATGCAACACAGTGTAGCTTAGCTACAAAAAGATATGTGTCTATTAATTTTCAGACACATAATGAACCATTCCCGTTCCACAATATCACATGCCAAAAGCTCTGTGAGAAAGAGCATGCAGTCACAATGCAGGGATGTAGCCTGAGATCTGATCTTCACATCAAACCTGAGCCAGAAAGGTCATTGCGTTCTGAATAAGGGAAGCACTGAGGACCTTCACAGCCATTGTCACTCATGAATGTTGCATAACAAGTTCAGGAAGAAGCCCCATCTGCTGTGAACTTGACTGAGCATATTCTTATACCCTAGGAACTGGCTTTACTCCACAGTGTACTACAGAAAATGGTCAAAAGACCGTGATGATACAAGTCTACATGTTAGTGAAATAATACTGACTGCGTTCAGCTGTTAACAGGACTTCAAAAGGAATGGTACAAAGTAAGACCCAGGATCTAGCAAGAATGTGTTTATCTCATCAGTGATTTTTGGACTGAAGATAGACACATTTCTGTAAGCATTAGGTGATCCAGATAAACGTCCATTGTTACTGCTCTCTCAGGTGGGAGAATATGTGTAGCGATAACAAGCTGTTGTTTACTCCCCAGGAAAGTAGAAGTTGCCCATCTGGCCCAACTCTCTCTTTAGAGCTGACCCATTCCAATGCACAGTAAAATGGGATTTTCTGTCCCTTAGTCATGACTGTAGGTAATATACCCGGGGAACCCAATAGGCTTCACCGGGCAGGCTTGCTGCACTGCCTTGCATTCCCGTCATGTATTCTGCTTCTTGAGGATTATCTTGTGCGAAGACTCAGCAGCAGCACAGGACTGCTTACAATCCTGCCCATGCCCAGCTCAATAGAAATCAGTGACTTCTCAGAGAGCAGCCTGTTCTGATGCATTCCACAAATTGATTGCAGCAGATTTTAAATTGCAAAATGCTGAGGATTTTTGTTTTGTTTGGTTTCCTGTTTTGTTTTGTTTTTTGTTGTTTTTTGTTGTTTGTTTTTTTTTTTTAATTCTCCAAGACATATCCAAAGTCCAATGAAATCACTGGAAGAATACCCATGAATTTCAAGTGAGTTTGCCTCAGACTTCATGTGCAAAAATAGGAGACGTGGTCTAGTATGTACATTGGGATTGGTCTGTATTTCTATGCTCAACCAGAGTATGGACCAAAGTTACCCAGAAGGTTACTTCTGTGTCTGTATTATGGAAGGAGGCTTAACAGACAAATGCACATATAGTAAGTAAATGGATCACTAGTGTCTAAAGACATTAAATGTTAGTTCTTGTATCTTCTTTCCTGCTACTGAAATGCAGATTATACTTTCCCTTCAGCTTTACACAATCAAAGGCTTCTGCAGCCCACGGGTCCTGTTAAAACTTGAAACCATCCTCTGCTGCCTTTTGGTATAAGCAGACAGTTATTGTAAGGGACCCTAACATTTTGCTTTCAAACCTCTCCCCAGTCAACAGGCAAGAAATCTTTCTGTGGACATGCATTCAGTTTTGTGATGCTGTGTTCATCTCCTGTGGTCAAGTTCTTTTATTCTTTCTTCCCTTTTTTCAGCAAATTTATTTCAATTCATATGTTACACAGGAAATTTATTCTTCTGCTCTTGTACAAGGCACTCCAGAAGAGAAAGCAAAGTGCAGTCAAGTCACTTGTGTAGATCTACATTAACGACTTTAATGCAAAAGGAGGCACAAAATGTGCAATAAATCACCTGATTAAAGCCTGAAAACCTTTTTGTTTATACATTTATTGATTTTTTTTCTCTAATCTTGTCTAGCTTCTTCAATCATCAGTCTCTTGCCTGCCCTCAATGATCCAAAATCAAAGTAATAGACTTCAGCTAAACAATAGTTGCAATTTATAGAGCGACAAGGGATGCCTTTATCCACCAGAGAGACTCCTTCCAACTCCGGGAAAGGACAAACTGTTCAGATGTTTTTCAGTCTTTATGAAAAAAATCACAAAGCAGAAAGAAAACATTTCAAACAGTTGCTGAAACAGCCAGAGGGTAAAGCAGCGATTGTTCTGTGTTGATTTTTGTTGGTTTCAGTAATGTAACTAACTGCAGGGCAGAGTGAGTGAGAAGTAAGCCAAAAGGTTATGATGCTGTCATGGCTCATAGTAGACACATTCTCCTGATCTCTCCTAGTCATGTTGCTGCCTTCCCTACCTTCATTTTACAACATAGCAAAGCAGCATATGCATAAATTTTTATATTTTAGACAGACCTGGTTAATGATAGGTGAGATGGTTGCTGATTTCCAGTGAGAAATGTTGATGGCTGTGTAAGTATGATCATTAGTACTGAATGTCAGGACTGAAACATGTCTTTACATCTGACTCAGCATCAGAGGTTATTGTAGTCTTCAGTGCTTTCTGCTGGTGCATTTCTTCCTCCTACCCAGTCACAGTGCATGATATTTTAGAGAATTAGAGACACTAATGTTCCTAGGTTTCCCCTTATTCCTCTTCTCTTCCTGAAAGCAAATCTTAGCTGTATAAAATATCAACTGTTCCATGTTTGACTCTTAATATTAATTTGTTGGTTTGTTGTTTGGTTGTGGGGTTTTTTGTTGTGGTTTTTTTCCCCACTAAAGCTGATGGAAAAATGCAAAAAAAAAAAAAAGTGAATACATAGCCTGTAATTTCTTCCTTAACTTCCTAGCTTTTACATGTTTTGACTGACAAGCTGAAAAATGTGCGTGGGCACTAAAATATTTCTCCCATAAATGCTTTAGTGAAACTTTAAAACCAGCATTAAACAAAAATTACTCCCAACAGCACTCCAGGGTTATTTGAATACCCTGCTGATTATAATTCCTCAATACCTATTGTTTTCATCATTACAGCATCCTAGAGAAATTAAATATATATTGTCATGTATCTCATTCTATTATTTCCTTCATTTTATTTCACAGGTCATTTGCAATCTCTTGAATGTGGAAGCTAAAAATTTTTATTGTGTAAGCAGTAGCATAGAAATAAGGTATAAAAACGGATCACAATTCTGAAAGGCAACACTTGCTTTAGAAACTGCTATGAAGGGTGCTTCCGAAGAAATGCTGTAATGCTTAAAATGACAGTTTTTGTAGTAGCTCTTAGGATCCTTGTCTTTCAATTCCCACTGCATACAGTGTACTGCCAGCACACAACTATAAAATGGTTTCTGCCCCAGAGAGCTTTTACATTAATTTAAATCGTGATAAACAGTGGTATCAGAATACTATCAGCCTAAGTGCTTTCAGCTTTTTGGGGCCATATATTAGGAATCACAGCTAGGAAAGAATAGGCCAGAAACAACAACAATCTTTGTTACTATTATTTTAAAGTTTTAAGGTGCAGCCAGAGGTTTGTGTATAATGGAGACTGGAACAGACTGGGTAGTGTTCTTCAGCTATCCCTTCAGGAAGGAATAATTTGGTATCTGCTTCTCTGAGCTACCTGTGTTGTGAAGTGGCCACTGTCTTTGTATTTATGTGTCTATCCGTGTAGTCAGCCTGAAAGGAGTGGCTGATTTTAGCAGGATTTGAGGTGTAGCTTTTTCTCAAATAAAGGTGGAGAAGTGATTCAAAGTTTATACCACTTGTTAATCTGTCAATTAATATATGAATAATAAATGATTAATATATTATTAATAAATGACTTAATAGCAACTGATTCCTATATCAGAACGGGTGGACTAGAGCATGTACTCAACTTTTAATAGAACAAGCAATACTATAAGTTGTCATTAAGGCATACGGTTTCTTATTAAAACACTATGGAGAAAGAGAATAAATTATATACTGTAAATTGATATAACTAGCAGAACAGTCAACATCAATAAACTATAATTAAATAACCATCTTAAAAAAAATCACAGGATGTGAGAAATACAATGATCCAGGTTAAACAGTATGTGAACATAATTTCACAGAATGTTATATATGCAAAATCAAACCATGCAAAGTATATTTATATTACTTAATAAGAAGAGAGGAAAATATGTGTTGAAAACCGAAAGAATAAAACCAATCATACTGTTTGACTTTGAAAAATAGGTACAAAAAGCTACCAACCAAACCAACAAAATGTCAAAGTACATTTTTGAACAGGACTGAAAGGAACAGAGGTTCACCCACTTTACACATGTTCAAAATCCAGTCCAGACAGGCAGCCTACAGAATCATCATTCTTGCCTCTTAACATTGAGGGCTCTACACTGTCATTTCGTACAGAATTTCATGGCACAAAAATCTCATGAGAAATAAAAATCTATTGATGGTCTTCATGGAGAAGTCCAGGAGTTACTTGAATAGAAAGAAGGTGGTTAGGATCTGAGTTCACATATACATTTAGGAGCCTAAAGATGGTTGATTTCAACAGGGCTCTAATTCATAAATGTAGTTAGATATCTATATCCTAAATGTTTCTATGAATTAAAGTCAAAGCTACATTCTAGTCAAGAACCCTGTGTATGGAGAAATATCCAAATAGTCCAAGACATCATAAAAGCTCCAGTTTAGTTCTGTATGCAGGAGCAGGTATTCATTTGTTGTACAGTTACTGTACCTCTACTAGACTGACTTGATGGTAGGTGATGCTTAGTTCTCTAGGCCTTTGGGCTGTCAGGCACGCTATATTACTTGATTGGCCATATTTAATGTGTATTTGTATACTGAGACCCACTGGACAGATTTTTCCATGCTTTCTGATTTAAAGTGCTGCTAGTGAAAACGCAAAGTACTACAATAATTTCAGAGGTCTCTGGATACCCTTTTCCAAAGAGGACTATAAAATAAAAATCTAGATTTGATACTGGTTAATATAGCAGTCAGAAACATGAACAGCCAACAGCCTCTTTGCCAGACTGGTTCATTCTTCCGCGGATATCAAACCTGTGTGCAGACTGTGAAGACACAGAAGGAGACCAACACATGCACTACAGCAGGCAGAATACATGAGAGTGTGGCACATCATTCTCATGAAACTCTGACTGCCTGTGTCCCTGGCTCTCGTCTCCTTCTTTGGGGTTACTGCAACCTGCAGTTCTCTTAGAATTTCCAGATTTTAGCACCATAATTGTCTCATTTCCCCATACTAGCCTCCATGGAGGATAAAAGCTCCACAGTCTCCACCTCCTTACATCTGCTGGGCAGTTCCATTTCAGAGATGACTACCCAGGAACCGTTAGTGATTATAAGAACCATCCATGTTATGCCTGCTGTCAGGTTCCCTCCTGGGCCAGATGATTGAAAAGACATATTGTATGCTCAGCAAGAAATTGCAGTTAGCCTAGTATATAGTTAGACCAGAGTTTTGAGAGAATATGAAGTACTCAAGGCACTGGAAAAACAAAGGTCTTTTTCCACCCCAGGGGGTAGGAAAGTGCCAGAAGGTGGATATGAGGCTTTTGTCAGCTTTGAGTTTGTGGATTCTGCTGTCTGACCCAAGGTTCTAGCTCTATAGTATGTAATTTAAAGTCTCCTCTAGGTGCTTATAATTTAATTGTACGGTGTCTCACAAACATCTTAGCAGGTGCAAAGAGGATGTGAAGTGATCCTTTTTTCCTCTCTCCTCAGCTGGAACATGAAGAAGGCACTTTATGATCCAATTAGTGCCTCCAGGAGCTCTCTATTTGCATTATAAAGCATCTTAAAAAAAGTAGAAAATTAGAAGCTGGTTTTAAAGCCTGGGAAAAAAAAAAAAAAAAAAAAAAACAAACCAAAAGAAAAAACAAAACAAAACAAAACCCAAACCTGTTGTTTAACTGTTAGCCCTCCTGGTAACTCAGCAGTGAGAGGACCCAGTATCCTTATTCACTGCATTTTGTCTGTAACTTCCACTAGTGTGAAATGCATTCCATTGCCCAGAGCTCTGGAGAGTGGAGCATCCTTTATTGCATTGTTGTCAGAGGCTGAAGTATGCTGTGAAGCTTTGCACCCAAAGTAACTTGCGACATTTACACCTATTGCTCTTTCAAGGAAACTGCAACTGTGCTGGACCATCTATGGCCACTTTAGTCTGCTAAGTATCTATTCTATTGAGTTTTTATACCAAGCTCATTGGCATAGTGTCTGAGAGCTATTGTATAGAATGAGTTATAACATGCTTTCAACTTCAAAGCTCAGCCTCTGTATACTAATTATCACATCACTTTCCATAACTCTCACAGATTTTACTTGCTGAGTGGGTGGGAAGAAGATACTGAAATAATATTTAGACTTATATAGTGCTTTTCAGCGATAGATCACAAAATATTTTCTGTTGGCAGTTAAGCATTATCATCTCCGCTGTGAAGATGGAAAAGACTAGAAGGCAGATAACACAGAGCTGTGAATAGAAGCTGATCTTCTGATCCTTAGTGCTTGGCCCTTCCTCTTCATTGGATTGGTGTTGCTCCCAAGTACTTTTCTTTATTAGCTGCCAAAAGTGATAGGGTTTGTATCCCCATTCCAATAAAAAATGGAACGTGTAGAAGCAAAACACTTGAATATGTCTGTTATATCTCATAAATGGCAGTCATACTTGCCTTCCCTTACACTCACACACAGCTGAGCAGAATACAAGCCATGCATTTTGTGTTTCCATCTATTCCTGTTTTGGTTGCTGGGATTTAACCCAGCCCATTGCAGTGAAAAGGTGCAGTAGCAAGACTCTGAAATGAGGTTACACTGTGTGCAGGGTCCTCTACTCATCCCCTCAGGAAGAGGCTAACAACACCAAGGGTGTCCATAAGCACCTATGTATCCTTGAAACTGCACAAAAAGGGAAACCAAACTAATTTTAATAGGACAGAGTGTTGTTCAAAATTGAGGTGTTATGTTACCTGAACTCAGTCTTCCTCTTCCTGACAGATTTGCTCTCATATTTAGGGGAGCCTTTTCTTGCCTGGTACACTTACTGTGCGGGGAACCTCTTCTCCCTCTGGCTAACAGGAGCTGACAGTCTCTCTGCATTGCAATAACGGGAGCAAAGAGCTGGACCTCTGGGAAGAGGGATTCATGGTCATATGCTGTTTCAGGAAAAGGGTAAGGGACAGCTGACAGCTTTCATCTTTTCTTCTGACACACTCTGTCACATACCTATGCATACGCATTCATACCCTGTTTCGAGTAAAGCCACTGATAATTGACAGTAAGTCATCAAGAGACTTACCAGAATGCTCTTTTTTGTTTTGCTTCTGCAAAAGTTCACCGTTGCTTCTTCTCATCTGAATTCTGGTTTGAGTTTCACTCATACTCAGAGCCCCAAAACAACATTAGCTCACAAAACCAAGAATGCTGCTCACATTAAATCTCCTCTGATTCAATAAACAATGCATCATCTTGTTCCAGATTTTTTTCATGGCAGGATCCCAATTTCTGGTATAAAATTCATAGGCCTTAATAAATCTTCCACAGTAATGGTCTGAATTTAAGGAGTTTAACAAACGTGCTGAGTTTTGGGTTTCGTTACAAACATTTCATATAATCAGCATGAACAGATGGCATATGATTCTACCATTAATCATTTGTGTACAACCAAAATACAGTAATGTCAGTATCTCCCAGAATACTTTGAAAAAACACCTGGCTGCAATTCTGATCTCTCTTGCACCTATTAGGCACTGCAACTGCAGTAAAATTGCTTCTGATTTATCTCAGTACTGAACAATGGTAGAATGAAGCCGTCTTCATTATACAAACTGTCCTCAGTGGTTTCAAGACTTACATTGGGTTTTATGCAATATATAATCAGCTAAAAAAAATAACCTCCCTGTGTGGAACAAAAAGGAGGAATATAAATGGAGAAAATCTTTCAAAGCATTTCTGGAAACAATACCCATATGTATAAAAAGATTATTTTTTGGCGTCTCTGTGTGGTAATGTTTTCAATTCCAATAGCTATAATAAGAAAAAAATCTGCCCTATTTGTCAATCTGTCAGGAAATATATTTCAGCTTCAAGCATCGTACTCCTGGGGTTTATGGAAATCACAAAGCATCTCATTCAGATGAAGAGGCTGAAGCTATAAGCAGTGCAATTAATATCTTCAATTTCTGCCTTCAGCATGAAAAGAAGCTAAAAAGCTTTTTGAATCTGAATCCCAAATGCTGTCTAATAGTTCACATCTGGCTTATGCTATTTATGAGAAACAACAGTTGTTGGTATCAGCAGTGCATTCAGTGACATACTAACCTTCTTACCTAGCAAAGCAAGGGCAGGGCTGGCCGGAGGTTGTGGGAAGGTTGTTTGGCAGCTTCAGCTAAGCAGCTCAAATCTTGCTGTTGTAAAACTTGGAGACGGAAAAGCCCACACCTCCCTGACAGTACCCAACCATGGATTACCTTATGCTTTCACACACTGCACACACAGAGTACAGCCAATGAGAGTCATACTGTTTATTGGCAACAATCATTGCTCAGTGACAAATTTAACCATTTTATTTATTTGCTTTTTTATTTCAGTAGGACACAACATCTCATCTCATACCCATCTGTGTTTGATCCTATGCAGGCACCTAGGCAGGTAGAATTCATTCCTGGAAAAAAATTCCAGTCTAATCCTGTTTGATACCTCAGGAAGAACCACATAGTTGGCTTGTGTCTTCTCTGCGGGTTCTTGTCTCAGATCACTAATAGGCAAAACAAAAGCTCAGGAAAGGGGATGGCAATGGTTGTTCATTACAGGAGCTGGAGACTTGATCAGCCTTTCCAGTAAAAATAAAAAGCAGATAATCTCTCATATGACTACTTTACCTCACAGTGTTTGAGAAGTGCCCAGAGCTATACCAGAGGAGTGTTGTACAGAGAGAGGAAGGGGCTTACTCTGAAAATTAGTGCAGCAGAGCTTGGAAGAATTTCTCATAACTCCTTCACTTTACCATAAAAACATCCTTTCTCCCCACAGTGCCTATCTGCAAAAAAGGGTCTGCTATTTGGCAGAGAAAAGGAGAGCAAAATAGACTTGTATGAACACTAGTTTGTTCTACTTAGGTAACTGAGGTGACAAATTTGGGTCAAGTTTTAGGTGGGGATTTGCACTAGGAAAATGAGTGGTGCTTTCAAGATCCCAATGGATAAAGCTCTTAGCAGTCTGGGCTTATTTAAGTATAGCCTCTCTTTGCACAGGAGGTTGAACTAGATCAACTCCCAAGGTCTCCTCCAACCTGAATTATTCTATGTTTCTAAGAAGCCATGACAACACTCAGGTGGCTGAAAAATGGCAAACAGCCCATAGTAATGGATTGTTTGGGCACAACCCAAGCAATATTCTGTACCTCCCACAGCTTTCCTTTTCTTCTGACTGGTCTCTTAACTGGTAATTTAAGTTTTGCTTATTCTGTTGTAACCACAACTGTAAAAACGGAAGGGAGAAAGGGAAGTAAAATAAAACAGCTTAGACCCTGTTGCTGATAATGAAAAATACAGATGCTGTATTACAGTGCTGTGAAATGGTCCCTCTCCACCAGAATGGTGCATGACAGTAAACCAAGCATGATTAAGAAACCTGCTAACAGGCACGGGCTGCTTAATATTCCTTCACAGTCTACACAAGACAAATGTTTTCCCATTCATCTCCTTTTAAATATAATAAAGCAAAAGAGAGAGAGGGAAATATTAGTCACACTGGGATAAATGTCTTTCCCTGAACACCACAAAAAAACACTACCAAAGTTTGCTGGCCAAGAGTCAGGCAGGAGGTGATTACTTCTTTGTGATTCAAGCTCACTGATAATATCTTTTTAGTCACCAATAAATTTATCTCATGCTACTACAGAGAAACCACCTGTGCAGCCAAATTTTGCTCAGAGGTGTGTCTCATCTGAGCAGTTGTGCAACTGAACAGTGAAGGGCTACTGAACAGTGAGTGCTCATACTTCTATGCTAGGACATGCAGCTAAAACACAGATGAAAGACTACCTAGGGAGCACCTAACAAACTCTTGCTTATGGCTCTGAATAACAATGAGAGTTGGGTTGAAAGGTATGGAGTTTTTTTAATTTTTGTGAATTTTTACTCTTAAGCCAAACCATTTTATTTATTTATTTTTTGCATATGGCTAAATCCCTTTTGAGGGTAATCACTGTAAGCTTTATGCCTTGTGCTTGTTTTCTGAAAACACTCAGGACAGCTGAATCAGTGAGACTAGTTCTCTATTGCTTTTTCAGTGGTGAAGAAAATGTGAAATAGAACCTTAATGGCCTGGTAACCTTCAGGGGTGGTTGATTATATATGATGACAGGTATTGAATATTGAGACCCAGAATATCTCTGTTTAGCCAGCCTATGCATCATGTCATCCTGTAACATTTGTAGACAGCAGATCAACAAATTGTTTATTGATAACATCAATGGGTATTCTCTGGAGCTTATTAGGGGTCAAGTTTATCTATATATGAATATGAATGACAGAGAATAGGAAGCCTAATCACAGTTTATAAAACGCTGATCTTAATTTTAGTTTTTACCCTCCCTGGATATCTGTACTGTCACCATTTCTCCGGGAGAATTTCTCCAGGGAATGTTCAGGCCAGGAAGCATATGCAGTAAGGAATACAGTGTCCAACAGGAAAGAAATGCTCTAAATTTGGAGTGCTGGAACACTAAATTTACACTGAGTGGTGGAAGTATTCTGCCTCCTTGGACTCTTCAAAGCTTCAGCCAGCTTTCCAGGGCCTTTTAACACAACACAGCAAACTGGCAGACGTTAGCCCAGCCTTCTGAGGGGGAAGCAGTCACAGGTCATTCTAACACATTGGTTTTGCATTTTTTTTTTTTTTTTTTTTTACAAGTGAAAAGCTGCTATTATCTGCAGAGAGTTAGGGCCATTTTTTTTACTTTTGTGGTAAAAAGAGGTACCATTTTCCTTCCTCCCACAGAAAAATGATTGTTTCCCGCTCAGAGTGAAACTAGCTTTCACATAAATGAAGCACTGTAGAAGTTTAGAAGAAGCATTATGAAAAGTCTCACTTTTCACAGAAGCAGAGCAAACCCCTATGAGCTCTGAAACTTTAAACAAGATTTTCTTGACACTGATGTTTTCATGAAGATCTAGGCTTGAGAGCCTAGAGCAAATAGAGTTTTGTTTTGGTAGATAATAACGATGCTAAATACAACAAAATTTGCACTGAAATATTTTCCTGAACTTTAATTACTTTAATTAGACACCACAACAGAAGAAAATGCCCAATGATAACTAGATGAGCAATAACAATTCTGTCCACAAATAAACAGCCAAATTGTCTTTTCTTGAGGTAGCTGAACCTCTTGGTTAACATATTAAAACCAAGCTGGGAGCATGAATGGGGAAGAAGTGGATGGCATTGCATCCACCTGACATTAGCTCCCCAGCCTTTCTTACCAGGGACTTAAAGCTGAGTCAGTTCCATGTGACATTCAAAGCAAGATTTGTGAATTCATGCCTTAAATCTGCACTGGGTTTTCCTATTCCCTTGCAGTCTTTCACATTCACTTTGATAAACAATAGAAGATATACATTTATTAGACATGTTGTTTCACTCTTCTAGGTGCAATTCCTAAAATGTTGGGTTTGGGCTATAAACAAGATATTTACCAATCCTTTTACTTGAATCATGTAATCTGTCTCTCTGTTTTAATCTTTCTAAAAGATCTTTATAAATAATTATTTTTAAAAATTCCCCCCTTTTATTTTTCTTCAGACAGCAAGATGAAATACAAATTTAACAAATGTGTTTATTGATTTATTACATTGTCCCCTGAATGGAAAATTTGATAAGTAAATGAACAGAAATGTCATGTTCCATGTTTTGCTTGCTAGTGAATGCAACAGGATCAGTGACAGGAAGTCTATAGAAAGTGAAGTGAAGAGGAAAATAGTAGTACTTTGCAATAAATAGTCAGAGAAAACTAGTGAAAACCTTATCAGGGATTCTTTAGTGAAGTGAAGATGAGGGCTTTAGCGTCACTAGAATACATGCTTCCCAGAAATACTGCTCATCTATTCTCTTTTGCAGGTCTATCGGAAAAGGCTAGAGAACAAAATAGAAATTAATGATTATTACTATGGTTCCCCTCCATGCTACGATGCAGATCTTTATACAGAATATATACTGAATATATACTGAAATATATATATATTTCTAATCTGTGGATTTCAAAGACATCATTAAATCTGATTTGATTAAGCTAAAGAAATCTAGGAGTTAATTTACAGCTACTTGTGAGTTTACAAGCCATTGAAGTGCAATGAAGCTGAGCATTCTTCTTTCAGCACTTTCATAATTAAGCATTTCACTAATTTAAATATTAAAACTGTTTTCTCATAATTCCCTGATCTCAGTCAAATATAAGCAACAGAAATTCATGTCTACTTAAAAGATCTGAGATGTGTTTTGGCACTAAAGCCCACCAAAATCAGTGGAAAGGTTCTGGTTGCTTCCATCATATGCTCTGCCAGCAAGGTCAGCATCTTCAGAGGCTTTCTGAGGAAGGACTGACACCAAATTTACACTATTTAAAAGCAGACTTTCATTATATACATTAAAGGAAGCCAACAAAATGGTTTCGTTTCTTCTTGTTACTAACAGCATTTGAAATTATTTTAAAATAGAAAAAGAGCTTTTGAAATACAGTTATATTGTTCCTAATTATTTTTGTCTCAGTTTGCTGAGATTAGACATTGAAAATAGAAGAGTAATTTTCATTTTCAGTTTCTGTTTCTGTTCCATTTAATTTTCAGGCTAAGATCCATGAGCACAATTCAAACATTAGCACAGGTTTTCCAGGGAGTTTGTGGTATCATATTCAGATCCCAACTAGACAAACTCCTGAGCAGACTTGCTTTGAGCAAGGGGGTAATTAGACTAGATAATATCCAGAAATCACATCCAACTTCAACTGTTCTATGACTCTTCGAAAATATTTCAATCTGAATTAGAAAAATTTTTCACAATGTGGAAAATGTACACTTGGAAAGTTAAATACATTCTTTTTATAAACCTTAAATTCCGAGCCTAATGATTTCTTCTGTATCTATTAGGAAGAAAATTTATTCATATTCCTTGGCATATTTTCAGTTGAATCGTACAATTCTAATAATTTTACTCATTAGCTCTTAAATTCTCTTGCACCCATGAACCACACAAAGTATGTGCTTTTGAAGAATGCGTTCTATTTCTGTTGCTTTCATACATTTCTTACAGTTGTCCCAGTGTGGGTAGATAGGTCATGCCCTCTCTCCTTTTTGGAAGGGCTAACTGCAAGAAAGGCACACCTACGTCCTTCAATCCACAGTTAGAAACAGAGAAGCATGCAGACAAATAATTTCCCAAGGAAATGGTGAGGAGCAGTTTGTGGGGTTTTTTCCCTCTGTGGTGTGAAACCAAGTACTCCTTTACTTCCTTCTGTCTCCAAATCTAAATCACCAGGGTAGTATTCAAGTTTCTTGTGCAATGGGATCAGTTCTTTTGCATGGCTTCTCCTATGGATGCACAGCCCCATCTTTGAACTGTCCCATGTGTCCAAGGCACACCTGACCTTAACTACTGCTGTATAGATACTCAAATGCCAAACTATGCATCACTTTAGATTCACTTCAATTACCAAAATAGTGTTTTATCAGGACTTGGTTCATGCATAATGTATGCTCTGATCTCTGCACAGGATTTAACTCATCCAGAGATCTGGAGTAGTTCAAACACCTTGCCTCTTGTCTCCTCTCGCCACCTCCAGACAAGAGTTTTACTGTCTCCTAGTTAGCCATTAGGCTGATGAAGCAAGATCTGCCCATACAACAGCACTTTTTTCCCCAGGAAACATTCAATTGCTGATAAGCAGTGCAGGTAAATAATATGACATGTAATGGAACATTACAGAGTGCACCATATTATTACCTATCTGGAAGATTTATTTGACCAATATATAAACTCTCAGGGGATTGGAAACACTGTCACATGCTTGCAAAAACAACAAAAAAAACCCGCAAATCCTCTAACATAATGTATGTTCTTCATTAGTGTTGGGGATGTGTCATTTTAGCAAAGTAGAGGAAAAATCAAAGTCAGTAAGTGGGAAGGTAAACTAATTATTTAAAGTGATAAATCTAGTTTTTTCAGAGAGGTTATGGGACTTTCCTGTGCTAGGGAGACAGCTCATACCATAAAATCAATACACATGAATTTAATGTAAGCTTGGAGCAAAAGTTCAAGTTCTATTAAAGATGTTCATATACCTGCCTTTCTTTATAAGTGTAGGTACTACAGATCACACCAGTATCTGTTGATAGTAATAGAAAAAAGGAACATAAGGCTTCTTTCCTTCCCTGACCTTTCTCAGTTTCTCACCGGCCAGACCTGGAGCCACAACGAAGCACGTCTCGCGATTTCTCCCACAGAGAAGGTGCTACCTCTGAAAGGCTCTGCTGGCCCTCTCAGTCCCTTGGCAGCCTTCTCAAAGCACCACTAGCCCTGGGGCTCTGGGCTTTTGTAAATCTTTTATTAAGTGACCTTCGCAAGTTTGGTGTGCTGAAAATCCAAATCAGGAAAGGATTTGGGAAAGGATAGTTGTTCTCTGCGCAATGGAAGAGGCCAGGACTGAAAAGTGTTGCTGACTGCCACATTCCCTGGGAAACCCTTCCACAGCATCTCCAGCACTGGTGCACTCTGCTTCTTTCCTTCC